>DWAO01001383.1:0-19196 GCA_018230605.1 Heliconius congener
AAGTTGTTGCATGAAAATAAATAATTAGAGCCCAGAAATAATATGGGCCGTAAAAGAAACGTCGAACTAAAAGGCATCGATTGAAAGCGAGTTCGCCAAGTTTCTGTCACGAAACAGAAATGCACGATAGATTTTACTACCGTTTGCTTGAACAAAAACAAACTTAAGATATAGATAGATACGGAATTTTGTATGGAGGGATTTTATGTCTTATTTCTTCTGGTATAGAGACGGGTTTTGATTATTTTTATAATGGAAATATCGGTTTGTATGAACTAATAGTTAAACTATTGATGGTATTTGTAAGAAATGAACATTTTATAATACAGTTCTACAGAATAAATGATAAAATATTAGTTGTTTTGTAAACTAGTCGTGGCGCAGGGGGCACAAGGTGTGACTATAAATTCGACCGGTTGTGGGTTCGATCCCCACTCGAGGAGATGAAATATTTATATAAATTTATATTTCTATTTCTTCGCTCTGGTATCGAGGTATAGTGCGGCCTTGAGTTCCGCCACTCAACACGCGATGTCTCCAGAATTCGACGGAAAGTGGGGAATGGAGTGTCTTAGCAGTAGGTTCCCTCTGCCTACCCTGCTATTAGCGGGATACAGCGTAAAGGATTGATTGATTGATAGTATTATAAACTATAAAGAGTTGTAATTTTTTATTAATCTAAAAGTTCTAAGCTGTTTTTTGGCCCGCGACAATAACACAAGCTTATGTTTAAAACAGGGAAGTCACTAGCTTCTAAAACACAGTTTTTACTTTTTTAGGAGTTAGAAGCCCATAACATGTATTATAATGTTGTCAATAAAAATACTTTTTTTTTTTCTTTTTTTTTAAAAAAAACGAAATATCCTAAGTTTTTAGAATGTAGATAATAACTTATATATATTAAAATTATTATATTTAGCAATTTTAAAACATCTAAGAAGATTGTTGTGGTTTTAAATGTCTAAAATAGCAAATACAATAGAAACTCCACGCTGTATCTCGCATAGGAAACCTGGGAACCTAATGTTAAGAAACTCCTTTCCCACTCTCCGCCCAATTTTCGAGACATGGCGAGTTGAGAACAAAGCCATATTACATTAATGGTATAGATATATTTATGTTTTTAAGTTACGCATGCGATGATCGCTATATCATGTTAAATTTAAGTTATATGACGAAGTTATTTACGATGCCAATAAAAATGTTTGCGGCTATACAGTTCTGTTACAAGCACCTGTCTCTTTTTAACTTTATCGTATAATAAAATTATCGGAAGTATTCAAATAAATGGGAAAGTCGAGGCGTGAATTGAGTGATAAAATCCATCGATTTTTTTTAATTGTAACGGAAATAGGTGTGTAAGTGTGAACGGGATGGTTGTGGGTTCGATTTTCATCGAGGGAATGTATTTTTCATTTTTTCGCTCTGGTAGCAAGATCTAGCTCGACGTTGAGTTGTAAGCCTCAATGTTTCGAATATTGGGTGGTGCGTGGTCTCTAAGTGTTTGAACACTAGATTCCCTCTGCCTATCCTACTATAAGTATGTGGGGTACAGTGTAAAGTAAAAAAAATATTTTGTTTTTATATAATCTAACTTCAATATCATAGGTATATAAGTATATATACATGATAGTGTAGGCAGAGGGAACCTGGGAACCTACTGTAATGACACTTCGTTCTCACCAACAGAAATTGCGTGCTGAGTGACAAAACTCAACGTAGCCAATTTTATTTCTGTAAGAAGCTTTATGATTTTGAGCTTTTAATTTTCTATCACTTTATATCAAAGTCCCAGTACATTTTATTTAAAGTATTTGTATTTTTTTACATATTTTGGACAGAATATAGTTGTTAAGGAATTGTAGTAGTTGGGGCACGCACGCGATTTGGGTTACCATTTCTAAATATTTCTGAGGACAACATTTTTGGACAATTAGTTTTTTTTTTTAATTAAAAAAAATAATGTCCTAAGCGTATTAAAATATATATTAAATTAATGTAGTTTAATGTTTTTTTACTTTGTTTTCTATTTTCCTTTTTTAAAATTGCAGATTACTGTTTGGCATGTAAGGTTAGGTTTGTGGCCATCGTGGCGCAGGCTCAATATTACGACGGTTGTGAGTTCAACTTCAGAGAAGTTATATATATAATATTTTTATCTTCTCGCTCTGGGCGCTCTAAAGCGCGGCGTTAGGTCAACATATAATGCCTCAAGAATTCGACTGAAAATGGGAAACGGAGTGTCACAACACTAGGCAAAGAAACATGAAAATTTTCCACTTTACAAAGCAGTTAAAAATATATTAATTCAATATCCAATATGTTCACCCTACACAACGCCTTGCCGATCGCTATCGATGACAAACTTACGGTTGCATATCGTTATAAATTTGAAACAAATGAAAATACATCTTATTGACATAAATATTAAGCTTATATTAAATTGAACAAAGTTATTGGTAGCATTGTTGACTTTCCCCAAGACGTTTCGATTTTTGTATTGTCTTGCTTTAAATGGTTTGTATGAATGTAAAAGTTTCTTCACTAGCTTTTGTGTTTGGCTTCGCTTGTGACATATAGGAAATTATTTACAAAATCTTATTTTTTCTTAGTGGTACGTTTTTGTTGGTGGTGGTCTAGTTATGAAACACCTAAGTCCTAGACCACGAGCGTACCACAAGTCCTAGACTTTATCTGGTCTGTCCATCCAGATCCGAAAGCACTGCACTTCCACTCTTACCTTACGGTCTTAAGAGTTCTCGCTATATATGTCCGGACATCTTTGGAATTCACATTTACAGAGTCGTCGAAAACCCTTGTTTGATGCCGAACTCTTTCTAGGTGGCACAAGCGTATGACTGTGAGCGCGACCGGTTGTGGATTTGATTCCCAATCGAGGAACTGGAACATTTTCATTTCCTTTCGCTCTGGTGTTGAGTTTCGCCACTTAACCAACACCTCCAGAATTCAGTGCAAAGGGAGAGTGAAATGTCTTAACACTAGACTCCCCCTGCCTACTGTGCTACACGCGAAATATAATTTAATCTTTCCTAAAATAACTAAAATCGTCCAAAAATATAAATTATTACGTATTGGCTGTTCAATAAAAAACTAGCATTAGAACCAAGTAATTCTAATGCTAGTTGTTTAGTAGTATCAAGAAATAAATCAGTTTCACTGTATGTCGAACACAACAGGGTGGGCAGAGGGAACCTAGTATACAACACCCTATTCATCATTTCCCGCTGAATTCTGTAGGTATTACATGTTGAATGGCGGAACTCAACGCCAAGCTTTGCCTCGACACCTGAGCGGAGAAATAAAAATATTAAATTAAAATAAATACTTCATTTCATCTAGTGGAGATCGAACCCACAACCATTCGCCTTTACAGTCACATTTTGTGCCCCTACGCCACGACTGGCCTCAAGGTAGCAAGTATCAATGCGTTAATAAGCCTTGTGTGACCCGAGCCTTATCTACACATCTGGCCTCCCTAATGAATATTAACTAATAACAAATAACTGACGTAAAGTGAAGTGGGAATTATTTTTATATAAATGACTCATTTCTTTTAAGTTATTAATGTATTTATATATGTATATATATAAATGTTGTATAGATTAAATTAAGTTTTATGATTGATCTTATTTAATATTGTGTTGCTAATTTAGTATGTGAATTGTTATAAGGTTTTTGAGGGTGCCTTCTTGTTCGTTTCTTTAATTAGACTGGGAATAGGAAAACGAATGGTTTTTAAGGTTCTCACTGCCTACACTGCTATGGGGGAAAACATGAGTTTTTTGGCTTCACACTGTGTGCCGCACACAACAGGTGAGGCAGAGGGAACCTAGGCTTAATGACGCTCCGTTCCTTTTAAGACACTACCGTTTTACACTTTTGGCTACGTTGCAGAGGTATTGTGTATTGATTAGTGAAACTCACCGTTTTGCCTGGGCGTCATCAGAGTGAAAAAAATTAAATATATACTCGTATAATATCATGTCCTCGAGTGGGAATTGAACCGACAACCTGTCGCGTTTATACTCACACAAATTCTCTTTAAAACAAATTTTAAAGAGAACTTCATGATTTATACAAACAACCACTGACCAGTCGATAGTATCTAATGTAATACCGTTTCGTGTTTATACACTTGTTTGCATATCGCAGTAGACTCGCACTTATCATGTTTATTGATTGACACTCCAGTAATTCAACGTTCCAGCCCTTGTAGCTACCCTTGGGCGTAAAATACAAGATATGGCGTTATAGCTGAAAAAATGACGAAAAAAATGTATCCCGCATATGACAGGATTAAGAGAGGGAAACTACTTTTAATATACCGAGTTTCCCACGCTACTTCCAAATTTCGAATGTTGCCTGTTGAATTGAACTCAATTCGACGCTCAATTGACAATATTAAAAAAAAAAAATTCCTCAAGTGAGAATCGAATCCAGAATCATTGCACTTAAAGTTATACGCTATGTAGTTATGTATGTACTTATATATTTTGAGCAGTTTCACGTATTTTTTTAACGCATATCGTATAGATAGATGGTGCCTATTATCATGAAACTCGTTTTCTATATTCCGCCTAAACGTTACGTGTTAAAGACGACACTTAACGCCGCACTTCAAAATCTATATATTATAGAAAAAAAATCAATTAATGATCCAAATAAGCTTTTCATGACGATCAATACAAGCCTTCAGGCTGTACCTTGACTTAGCATGACTGACCAAGTTTTAAATTTACAAGCGACGTTTTTACAACTCTTTGTTGAAGGTGGCGATAAGTTGGTTTTTCGGCACCGCCTTCGTGATTTTTGGGGTCACGGGGAATATTTAATTTATAATTTGATTAGTATCTTGTACTA
This sequence comes from Heliconius congener, assembly GCA_018230605.1. NCBI lineage: Eukaryota > Metazoa > Arthropoda > Insecta > Lepidoptera > Nymphalidae > Heliconius > Heliconius congener. The sequence goes on from DWAO01001383.1 coordinate 4,882, forward strand.
TACTTAACTTTTTTTTTAGCTTCACGCTGTATTCCCACATAAGTTAATATTATTGGGTTCCCTCTGACCGGGACCTAGGGTGACACTCTGTTCCCATTAAAACACTTCCGTCTGCCACTTTCCGGCAAGTTATAAATCAACGCCGCGCTTTTCCTCGGCACCCAGAAGGAAGAAACGAAAATATTAATTATTTCATTTCATCGAGTAAGAATCGAACCCACAACCTGTCACGTTGACAGTCGTACGCTACATTCAAATTCTCAATATCATACCAAATAATCTACAGAAAAAATGAAGAAACCAAAAAAACATCCAAAAGTGAACAGGCAAAAACACGATTAAGGCCATCAAAGTCGCGAACGGACTACCTACCTACCTACTTCTTTACACCGTACTGTCAATTTTCCTCCTTTTTTCACAGGCGTTGGTATCAAGACTGAGCATCGAACAAGCAAATTAGTTTCAACACGAACACCCCAACCGATTGTCTGAAACACAATACTATTGATCCCCTAATATTCTTTTTTCTTTTTGTTCCAGGAAAAGCTAAAAGAACACGCAAGTTTGACTTGAACGCTAGTGGTACAATAGTTGGAAGGTTATGTGGGGTTCGAGGTTGGGCTGTGGCATATGCATCATGCGTTAGAGGGCGGGGCGGTCCGAATGCACCCAACAGGCGCGGCAAGCCTGCCCGCCGCACCGGAAGCGGAGGTGCAAGCTATGCACTCAATGGACTGGCTCTTTAAAAAGGAAAGGATATATCTCCTAGCGCAGTTTTGGCAACAGGTAATTATATACTTCATTTTTATGTTATAATATTAATATATTTAAAGATGGATAGGTTCCGTCTGGCTAACCTACTATGCAGGAGAAAGCGGAAACAGATTTTGTTTTAATGATATGAATACTATATTGGCAAAGTCTTGAAGTAAGTGTCTGATTGTATACGAAGCTTAAGGGTACAATTCGACAGAAGACAATTATCCAAGTCAAGTTAAGACAAGTCCACATCAAAATTTAGTTAAAAAAAGAGAATCAGGTCATGTTCCAAGTTCTCTCTATTTACTTTCAAGGTGCAAAAAAATCAAAGATTAAACAAAAAACAGTTTCAGAAACGCAACCAAATTTAAGTTTACTATATCAAAACTACAAAAAAAAACAGTTTAAACTCAAAAGCTAATCGCAACACCGATAGCAAACCAACTAAGAAACATTATCTCCTATCGTTAAACATAATAGCCGACCATTACCCATTATGGGTAGGTGCAAAAAGCTGTATACCCAGTACCTACCCGCAAAATCAATTAATAGTTATACATTAGTACCGCAATTAACCTGCGCCCAAACATAACGGAGCCTCGAAACAATTATCGTTGTACAATCTATTGTAGTTCCAATCGTTATGCAAATATCTGATTGACTTTGAAATGATAGTCTTATCCTAGACGTGTGTGGGATGGAGGGTACTTTGGAATTATTATTATATATATTTTTTTGTCTTTATGCAGTATTTCTGTTGTAGCAGGGTATGCAGAGGGAGATTAGTGTTTGAACACTTCGTTACACACGCACTGCTAAATTGTTGAGAAGTTGGTGTTGAATGGCTGAATTCAATACCGATCTTTGTCTTGTTATCAAAGCGATTGTTTTTATGTAATATTTAAAAAAAAGGAATCTGTATTCAAGTTAGTTAGTAAAATAAACATAATATAGGTAAAAAATATTATACATTTTTTTCCTAATTGAAAGGAAAATACAATAAACGTCTAAATCACTCTATATCATATCCAATAAGTAACTAATCTATGTTATAAAATAGATATACAGATATAAATCTAACCAACCTCAATAGAGATGTACAGGATGTTGCGTAACAATGTACAAGAGGAACTCAGCATTTTAATCGCTAAGAATGATTTTTTCAAGGTTCGTACGAAGATAAGATTTACATTCACTTATGTAAGCATTATTTTATATGTGTATTAGAGGCCAATCGTGGAGCAGGGGGACCAGCGGCTGAAAACGTGACAGGTTGTAGGTTCAATTCCCAGTAAAGAAAATTAAATATTTAATAACTTAATTTCTTTGTTTTGGTAACGAGGCAAATCGCGACGTTGAGTTCCTCCACTTAACACGCGATGCCTTGAGAATTCAGAAGAAAGTAAGAACGGAAGTGTCTTAATGGGAATTGAATATCTTAGGTTCTAAGGCTCCTTCTGCCTACCCTGCTAGCTGGAAGATGCAGCGTGAAACAAAAAAAAATATGCAATGCATATTTAATGGTATATATAAAAGTAAAAGTCTATATTAGAAACTATTTTTGCACTCCTGATATTTTTTGTTATTGTCTACTAGATGGCGCTACAGTACTTATAAAAACTTCTATTTAATTTTTTACTATAGACGTTGAGATGAACCATATCTATATATTACTATTAATAATAGACAAAGCAAGACCACCAAACCAGTCAACACAACAATTCAAATCAATTTTGTTCAAACAACGAAAACAACAACGATTATATCCCAAGCGCACGCGTAGACCTTTGGTATCAATTAAACCAGATAGCAGTTCTGATTATCGCTGATCTATGACCACCATTGATTTCAGATGCAATTACGTCATTAAATACTGAACTCTAATAATTGCGTTAAATTGCAATCTCGATGCCATTCGGAGACACTAGTGCAGTATTAAGTACTGAGATAATGGTGTTTTTGTTTGGTCTGCGCCTCTTTAACCTGGCCTAGGTTCAAATATTGCATAAAAAAAGATTGTTCGGAAAAAGAAAAAAATTGATGATTTTTACTTGCTTTTGTTGTTGACTGGCGTAACTTAACGCCGCGTTCAGTTTACTAGAAAGGAGTAATGAGAACAAATTATGTATTTTCATTACGTTTTTATATTTTTAATATGGACCATGTCCGTAGTTAGGGTTATCGGTACCACTGCGCCACGACAGGCTCAACGGTGATAGTTGCCAATTCCGAGTGATCAGAAAATACTAATAGAACTAATGTTGTAATTAAAACTACTTTAGAATTCTAGATTTATGTCTCTCAGTTCTTGGTAAACTTCGATTGAGTTGTTGTTTTATTTAAATTTATTTTAACTTTTAAATTTACTCGTGCTGATTGTATGTAATTAACATTTTTGAATAGCTGCCTGTAGACATGAGGAAAGTATCAAATCTATTGAGAAAATCGATGTTTATATTGAATCTCATATTGTCTTTTTTTAGCTTCACGTTGTATCCCGCACATAGCAGGCAGATGGAACCTGGGAACTTAGTGTTAAGACACATTCCAATTAGGTCAATTGCGTTCCTCATAATCTGCTGAATTCTGGAGTCATTACATCTTAAATGATACCATCAATTAATTTAATACAACAAGAAAACATCCCCACAAAAAGGCGAAAGCTCAACAAAAACAATAAAAATCTTTAATTTAACCTGTCATTCGATTTCGCCATTCTATAATACTATCGTAAGATAGTATAGGAATATGAACAATGGCTTAAAATCTCTCGAAATAAATATTCATTCACGTCCAATGCACCCGATGCGTCCTCCTGATATAGGTACCTCCTGGGTACCTCCGTTGCATTTGTATGCACCGAGATAGTATTGTTTTAGCAAAACTAAGCCTTATATTGATTAAAAAACATATTTAAATTCGAATTTACATATAGCGTGAGTCGAATTGTAGTTATCGATTGGCTGGACGTTTTATTGTACGTTGTTTTTTTTTTATAGAAAATTATGTTTTAGTTATAAAAAAATGTTTATAGCTTCACTTTTGTCTGTATGTTATACATCGGCAGGGTAAGCAGAGAGAACCTAGTGTTAAAGATTCTTAACACTAGGTTCTCTCTGTTCTCTACGTATTGCAGAATTTTTGAGACATTGCGTGTTGAGTTTCCGAACTCAACTCCGCACTTTGTCTTACCCGTAATAGTTTTCTATCTATGCCACTGATTTAGTGATTACTTATTCTGGCTATTAAAAGAAACGTGGCATATTTAATTCCAAAAAAAATATTCAGCCAAAAAAATATATTAGTGATGCAAAAAGAAAAGATGAAACATCATCTATGTAAACAGTGTATCTTAAGATACATGTCTACGGATAAATCTGAAGATATCTGTTATTTAACCGTCCACTCTATTCTACATACATCGCTAGCACTCAGTTAACTTCGCGGTAATCATTAACGGGATATCGAAGACTTATTGATTAAATGGAAAAAAGTTTCACTGAACTGAGATAACTATCTAATTAAGGACATTTATAGTATACAAATGTATTTTGTATCGTAAATGGAGTGGAATAATATTGATGCACTTTGGTTATAGGTTCGATTCTAATTTCTTCCCCTCTGGTGAGATAAAGCGCGGCGTTAAGTTCCGCCACTCATCAGTAACGTCTCGTAACTAGACTTAAAGAGGAAAACGAAAAAAATATTGTTGAATGCTATGTAAATTATGTACTACATTATTTAATAGATGTAAATGACGGTGCTTAAAACAGCATCAGGCCGTCACAAATCCTCAATAGTACCTGTGGAAGTATCTCCCTCATTCGATATTTTTTTTGTGCAATTAAATAATTAATTTGTTTTTTTTTTCTTATAGATTTATGTTGTATCCCACATACAGCAACCCTACTATATGCGGGATACCGCGTGAATCTGGGACTCACGCAGTTAGAGGGGACTTGAGGTTATTGCGTGTTAGGTAGCGATATTTTTTTATGTTGGATACTCAATTTATCGATGAAGGCTACGACATCAGGATGATCATTTCAGTATAACGCACTCTACCCACGATGAGAGTTACTGGCTTTTTTTAGCTTCACGCAAAGGAAAGCTGGGAACGGTCTTAGGACACTCCGTTCCCATTAAAACATTCGCTTCCCATTTTCCACCGAATTCTGGACGCATTGCATGTTGAGTAGCGGAACTCCACACTTCGTCTTGCAGAACGAGAAAAAGAAAACATTAAATAAATATTTAATTTTCTTAAGTGATATTCGAATTCATAATTTGTCATTTTTAGAGTCACACAAGTCTGCCTCTACAACACGACTGGGATCGATCAAATTTTTAATTTATCTCTTTTCCGTTTCACCAAAAGAGAAGCTTTAGGAAAACGCTAGTATAGTTTATAGGACATAATATAAACGAGCAGGGACGAACCCTTCATTAATAAAACTAACAATTAACGTCTATAAACGGCGGTCGATCTTTCATTTATATTATAAACCGCCTTTGCCAATGAGTTCGATCGTTTTATAATACTCGATGTATATTATTAATTGTATTGCCTTTTTTATTATAGGGGTATTTATGTTATAGCAGAATATGTTAGTACTTATTTTAATATCTGTAATACTTTACTTTTGATATCATCGCGACTGTAATCTAAACGGTTGTGGGTTCAATTCCCACTCGGGGAAATCAATTCTTTTAATTTCTTTGCTCTGGTAGCAAGGTAAAGTGCGGCGTTGAATTCCACCACTGAACAAGCGGTAGTCAATCATCGGGAAGCTAAAAATCCCGCAATATATGATAAAAAAATAAAAATGTATAAACGCTTACGTTTAAAAACAACCTCATTATAATAAAAGAATGTAATAAATTAACATCGATTAATTAGGGTTAGCTTTTAATCGACTCGATACATCGAATCAGTATCGGAATCGCTACAAATACCATCGGCAGTTCCCACAGCTTTGGTATGGAATGTTCACCATTCGGGAGGGTTTTGGCAAAAAAAGTCGCAGCTTTCCCATGCCCCGCCATCAGGATAGCGTATCACCTTTTTGCGTAGCTTTCTATTTGACTACACGAAATTATATTACCCTTATTAAAAAGTTATTTTAATTATAAATAGTATTTTGTTTCTTGGAAAAGAAAAATATTAGAACAAACATTTATTTTCGTTGCAAAAAAACGACTAACCATCTACAAAACGAACCCACGACCACTTCAACAAAAAGCCTTAACCTGTATTTAAAAATCGATTGCAGCCAAAAAATTGTCACTGACAAATGATTCGAACGCCTTGCGGTTGAAATTACGAATTCAAATCTTTGAATTCCGAACAAAAACCGCCATTAACGACGGTTGTTACTTTTTTTTCTGCTGTCGATGATTTCGGAGCTAATCGTGTTTTTTACATCGCGACTAATCGATGTATCGACCTTACTAATTCGATTTTCGCTCCACCCACTACGTCTATAAGTGGGCGTGCCCTATCGATACTTTATCCGGATCATTACCCAACTACTCGACCCATTTGTAGCTAGCTGGAGCCATAACAAACGCTCATACTAATAAATTGTTTCAATCATTCCACGAGAATTTAAAGTGAAACCTACGAGAATAAACGAGTAACAATTCTGATTGTAAGTCCGATTTCTTTACAATTTGTTCTTCACCAATGTCATCTCGAATCTAAAATATATAAAAGAAAAGGTTTGTTAAAGAAAAAATACTTAGAACAGATCACTACTCGCTCCGATGTCTCATGTCATCTGTCACTTAAACGTCATTTGAAGTTCGAATCGATTCAGATAATAGAGCGTTCAAAATATGTTGTACTCACTCGATAATTTAATAAAGAAAAAAATAAAATCGATTGTAGTTGATGACTCTGGTACAGTCGAATCATCAAGCGCTGATGGTTTTTTAATGATATTTTTCACAATCGGCCCGATCATTGTAGTTATTAGGTATAGGCAACGCCTCAAGACACGAACGTGCGTTGGAGAACATTTTTGTTGAATTGTGATTATTGCCTTTATGATTATTGCCTTGAGAACTTCAGCTGTAACACCGATTATAGCTTATGATGGTATCACGGCAATTTGGCTCTTCTGACTTTATTTTAAAGAATATATTCGTATTTACTACCCAGTATATGTACCATCATATTTGAATAAACGGCTAAGACAATAGATTAACAATTTCATTTTTGACAGTAGCAAACTAGTTCGTAGTTTCTCGACCGGATTTCTGTTTGACCTTTAAACTGAAACTGTGAGACAAACTGTCGAAATTACTGTAGATTACATACTGATTACAATGTATTTTGATTATTTAAATAATAATTTAGTAATAAAATTTTGGATGAAATAAAGCCAGGCGTGACGCTTGAGTTAACACGCAATAGCTCCAAAATATGACACATTGTCTTAACACTAAGTTCCTAGGTTCCCTTTGCTTACCCTGCTATGTGCGGAATAAGGTCAAACTGTCACTACTATGCCAAAATAAAACGTCTAGCTGCTTTATTTGCCTTTACCTACCAAATACATGCAGCAATGTCTTATCTATTTTTTCGTGTACAATAACAATAGTAAATTAAAAATCAGCTTCACGCTGTATCCCGTGCACAGGTAGCACCGCACACAGGGTAGGCAGAGGAAATCTAGTGTTAACACTCCGTTGCCGAATTCTGGAGGCATTACGTGTTGAGTGGCAGAACTCAACGCCGCGCTTTGCCCCGAAACCAGAGCGAAGAAATGGAAATATAAATTTAAGTTAATTTTTCATCTCCTCGAGTGCGGATCGAACCCACAACCAGTCGGTTTTACAATCACACTTCGTGCCTCTGCGCCACGACTGGCCTCAAACATCTATAGTAAATAATGAATAAAACTGTAACCGCCAAAAAATTATGTATGACAAATGGTCGAAGGTGAAAAAAATCATTAGCGTTCAATACTACCATCATTAGACGCACAATGCGAACCTTCGTCGCCTCACTACGACCAAAAAAAACAATCACTTTGCCTCAAGCTGCGATCATTATTTGTATTTACTTAACCATTGTGTTAATATATTTTGTCAAACGATACTTGATTCAGAGGTTACGTAAGCACAAAGCACAGCGTTAAGTTACGCCACTCAACTTTTGTGAGTGAGTCACTCAATATTTTGAAATTTTACTTTATAAAACGAAAGATTTGTTATTTGATTCTCTCTATATTGGTATTTGCAGAATAATTAAGCAAAAACATAAAAAAAATATATATATTTGCAGAACAGTAATATTTTTAATAAATTTGTTGAAACAACATAATGGATGTACGAATATTTTTCAGTGCCAATTAAATCGATTTCCAATTAACACAATTAATCGAGTATCCAATGCATCGATACATCGCGACGTGAGTGATTTACGATGGCATCACTAACTGATGTTGCGTCGGAAAGGTTAATTGGTAACGTCTTTAGGTTGGAAATAAACTGATATATTGTTATTTATTTAAGTAAACGCTATTAATATATTAGTATTTAGCAAAAAACATTTACAATTTTTTTCAGCTCCACGCTGCATTTCGTAGCAGAGTAGGCAGAGGTAACCTGAGAACCTAGCCTTGAGACTCTCCGTTCTCTTTAGGAAACTTCCGTGCCCTATTTTCTACTGTATTTATATTTTTTAGTCTCTTTTAACCTTATATCTGCGTTCCGAGTCACCTCACGCGCTTATTTCATATGTTTTTAATTGCTTACATTTGACCAATCAAGCCGTAGATAAAATTAATGATTTTTATAACGAATAATAGTTATATAAATCGATGTTAATAACATGCGAATAAATATTAAGTTACAACACTACAGCTTAGTTCTAAATCCCTTTAAAGTTGCCAAGTGAACTAAATTTCAAAACAAAAGTTTGTACGAGTGACAAAGTTCAACGGAACGGTGGGAAAGATGTCTACAGATTTCAACGGAATGACCACTCGAAAATCAACTTTATTTTAAGTGAATAAAGATACAAAATCAACTCCGTTAATAATATTAAATATTTTACAATATTATCAAATATAAATTAAGAAAAATATATAAGTATGGGAAGTTAGGCTTCTATTCGTAATTATGAGTTTAGAGGCTTAAAATTTGCGACAATCAAATCAGACACTTGTATGAAATAGTAGTGTCTTAACACTAAGATACCAGCTTCCCTCTGCTGCTGCAATGTACGAGTTACAGAGTGTAGCCAAAACATACATTATAATCAATATCATCATACTCAATATGTCGAATTCGAGTGGCAAGAGGAGGACGTAGTGCCTTAACACTAAGTTATCCCTACCTATTCTGCTATGCATAAATCGTAAAGGTAAAATAAAATCTTCACATTCACATTTAAGTCGGTTTTTTCAACCGAATGTACACTAAAAGAGTGCAAGCTGTACGTATTGTTGATCAACGGTATTAATAAAAAACCTAAATGACACTCGAGCGCGTTAATGAAAATTCCGAACGACGATAATCGGCCCATTAACACCTACAATTTGCGAGCTCACAAGATTTTATCACATTTTAAAAATACACGATTTATACGAAACTATGAAATATATTATATAGGTATTTATGTGAAATGATTTAAAATTATACTGTGATTTGTATTGTCGACGTATTGTAACTATTGGATTGTTATATGAATCACAGATTACAATAAAATCGTGATTCAAAAAAATAGTCAGTATTATTTTATAGAATAAGAATTTTTGGATGAAGGTTTACGAGTATATTAAGTCAATAAAATTCTGGTAATATCTTTGACTGCTTATAATGCAGGAATTGAACCCACAGCCGTTATGTACAATATAACACTCCTCAACGCACCGAGAGAGCATCAAAATATGAAAAAAAAAGTGTAAGAAATAACAATACGTTTAGAAATAAAAAAAGTTTATTTAAAGCTTCACTTTGAATTAGATATATTAATAAAAAAATAGAAGCAAATAACACAATACATATACAACACTTAAAAATACACTATTGATTAAATGCCGTCATTAAGCACAACAACACAAATCTTATGCAACAATACTGTTATAATAATAATAAAAAAAAAACAATCCGTTTTTCCCCGCCATTGACATGTCTCAGCAGCCGTTATATCGAAAACATTTCAAAATTAGAACGCACATTCGAACTCTTTCAAAAGACGTTCTAGAATCGAAAACAGCGATTAGTTTTAAGTGTCGCTGTTCGAACTTTTAAAAATATGTCGCTCGTTCGAAATTTAAATTTAAACCGGGAGAATGCGTTCTATTTCGCGTCCACTTTACGATGTTTGTCAGTTAATGATTGTCGTTACGAAATTTTAGTGTGATATGAATTTATAGGAGAGATCTCAATCGAATTGAAAGGAAAATGTCGGTGTTTCGGCATTTATCCGGTATATATATATGTATACCTACATCTATACTAATATTAAAGAATTTGTTTAGTTCATCACGCTAATCTCTGCAACTGTTGGTTCTATGTGTTGTTGTTAATTTTCTTTGTGTTGGATAGTCCATTTGTCGGCAAAGGCAATACGCTATGTCTGAAGTCAAATACTGTCATATATGTTTCGGTGTTGGGTTCCGCTTAATACAAATTCCCTCTTTCCCACCTTGCTATACTCAGAATACAGCGTGAAAACACAAAAATAACGTTTTCAATATTTCTTGAAAAGCATTTATTATAATGAAAAAAATTGGACAAACATTCTTAACACCAATTAAAGTATTCGTTAATATTTCGCAAGCAATTATTTCTATATCAACGTATCCTGACTTTATCTTCAGGTGACTTGAGAGTGACGTTTTAATTCCGACTCGATGCCTTTGACATATCTGAGCGGCGGGATTTGTATCGGTGACACTTGTGACACTAGTGACACTTGTGTACGGTTGCCACGAAATGGACTGAATTAGTGAAATTATTAAAATTTAATTAATTTCAGTAGTTGCTTGGTTACATGTAGAGGACGTCGTTGAAAAGTGCCACTATCTGACTCGAGGGATGTGGATGCGACTCCCTCCCGTTGGAATTCATTATTTTATTATCTGTTCTGATAGCAAACCGTCGAATTTTGCGACACACAATATCTCGAAAAATTTAGCCGAAAGTGAGGAAAGGAGGTTCTTAACACTAAGTTCCTTTTAAACAGAGGATATTCAGTTCACCAGAAACAACAAGGACAAGTAAACAAAATAAGCAGGTTCACGCTGCCTCACAATAGATAAGGCATCGGTAACCTAGTGTTAAGACACTCCATTTTCCACATAAAAACAATAAAAGAAAAATAAAAAAAATATCAGGTAAAAATACACATTTCATCTTTCGCCTGTCATTCATATTTTAAACGTCGGCTTTTCAAAAACAATGAAAGAAATAATAATAAATTATTGTTCCATTGACACTCACCCACTTGGCACGCTCCGCCCATTAACTACTATAAAGTATAAACTTTAAAAGAAATATTAAAAAAACGCAGTCATTTGAAATATACAAGTAGATACTATATTGTCATAAAATAGTTCGCGTAGCGACTCCATTAGTTTTATATTTAGAAAAATATGTATCGATGAAATATATGAGAATTTTTTATTATTTACATATTTTCCTGTTTCTATTTTGTTCTTTGTAAAGATACGATACGCGTACTATCTGTACGCTCGTTGTGGGTTCGATTCCCTTTTAGGGGATTAAATGGGGGGGGTTCCCCCACTCAACATAACATATTTCTAATATTGTACTAACACTAACTTCTGTTTGCCTACCTGTCTATATGCGGTATACAACATGAAACTATTATAATAATTTAATAAAAATATAGTGAAAGATCTCTTTTATTATTAGGTAACAATATGTAAGAGCCCTTCTTTTTAGGCTGTTCTCAACACATCTGTGTTCCTCAGGTTTTTTTTAATATAATCTTAAATCTTGATTAATTCTTATAATATGATTAATCTATTAACGTGAAATCTCTAATCTATAGGCATTTATACAGTTTTTTATTGAACCTACAACGATCACGTCACCAACATTACGATAATAAAAATATAAAAAATATGAAGTATTTTATAACAAAAAGAGAGAGAAAAAAAGCACAAAATTCATACAGCACAGGTGCAATATTCCACGATGCGTTGTAAATCCGACTAACTAACAGTTCGATGGACTTCGATTTTAAAAACGAAATGAGTTCGGAAATAGCGACAGCTGAGACAGCGGCCGATTTTTTATTACCTTCCTTCGTGTTTATTGCCACGGCTCTTTAATAGGTTTTTTTTATCCAAATCTCATGTCACACTCGGTTTTGATACAGTTTTCGGTGCTCAACGCTGTTGGATATATTATTTTATTGCTGCGTGGTTGTTTTTTTATATTTACGTAGGAAAGTGCATGTGTTATTATATTCTAATTCAAGATTATTTAATGTAACAGTGGTCGTTGTGACACAGTGGAAAGACATCTATCTGTTTGATATATTGTAAAAGCGCCGTATCGATCCCCACTCTGGCAATTTTTTACTTTTAGTTTTCGCCCGCTGCTAGACAAAGCCCAGCATTGATTTCCAATATAGAACACGCAATATTTTGAAAAATAAGCGTAAAGTGGGAAAAAAGTAGGTAACATTAGGATGCTTTAAAAAAAATTTTAGTCCCTACTATCCCAAGGTTAAGAACCATTAAACAAAAAGTCCCCCACTCGATGAATAGACACGGAATCCTCAAAATTGTTTTCATTTCAATTTGATTAGATCATTCAATTCCCGATCGATAAATAAGCGATATCCTTTCCAAACGAGGTCACTTATCGAATGAATCTATAATCGTAATTCGAGACTACTATATTTGAATTAACGATCGAGTTCCTTTGGCTTACCGAAATTGAAAAAAAAAATCAAATTAAAAAAAATAACTAAAAGACGCCTATTTGAATTAAGAACGGAAATCAACCGTCGCGACCGATTGTGTGAAGTGTGAAAGGATCGATTCAAAATGGGGTAGTTTTTTAATCCGGCTCCTGTTTATTGACATTTTAATTTTTTTTTCGCCATTGTTTTAGAGCTAGTGCTTTAGTTTAGTATTATACGATATTGCATACGATTAAATACGTACGGTCGGCCATTATGTATATGTCATCTGTACAAATGGTTGACATGTCATTTTTGACAGATGTGTGTACGTTCGGTAAAATTGTACCAAATTATTGGGCATAAATGTTGACAGCATGAAAGTTTTGTTTAGTAATTTAATATAAAAGAAAAAATAGTATAATTAATATGATTTAAATTTTTTGCCAACTTTAGAATTTTAGGTGACAAAATTTAAAGCAAGGCTAGCGTTAAGTTAATAATAAATATTTTAATTATTTTCATTCCCCATTAACAGATGTTAGTTCTCAGCAGAAATTGAGAAACGAAATGTTTTAACTCTAGGTTCCTTTTACCTACCATGCTACAGGCGGGATGCTGTATTACACTAATAGGTGTTAAGACACAAAAATAGACTTGCATTGCAAGCAATTGCCCTAAACAACAAACCCACGACCCCCTTCACTCATCCACTATGCCACTACAGTCTCAATATAATGGAGATATTAATAACAAATAAAATTGCGCATATCCCGCGTCACGCGGATATTGACTGCGCGACCGCCCACGTGGTGACGACTGCAATTACTTTGTGAAACATTTCATTATTTCCTTCATTTATTTATATGTATAGGATTTGAGATATAGATGATAATATCTAAGCTTAGCATTGTAAAGTTAAATAGTTCGTTTGGTTGAAAGCACTAATCTCAGGAAGTACTGATTTAAAATTGATGAATTCTTTTTGTTTTGGAGAGTCCATTTATCGAGGAAAACTATAATTTATAGGCTATAGCACTCCTCCTTTTTCTTCAATAGCCATCCTATAGTACCCGCGGCACGACAAAGCACGGCGTTGCGTACCGCCTTTAAACACGCAAAATCTAGATAGTTGGGTGGGGAACGGAGGATCTCTAACACTTTCTGCGGGATACACGTGAAAAAGAAATGATTACCTAATCCCATAATGAAGTCAAATTAGGCTTTTTCGGCAGCCCATAATCGTGTCGTAAAATAGTAGTAAAAAGTTTGGTATTGATCGTGGTCAAGTAAACTATTTTATTCATTTCCTTTTTTTATAGTAATTTATAGAGGAATAAAATCTTTTTATTAATGTCATCAGTTCATAAGACAGTTTCTATCTCGGCAATTAAAACTTTGTTTCATTTTTAAAGCTCAGGTAGATTTCTTTGTGTTTGATAGAAAAAAAATCTGTCGTGACGCAGTGGCGTAATGTCAGATTATAAACGCAGAGGTAGTGGAATCGATTTGCACTTGAGGAAATTAATTATTTTGAATGGACTCGCTCTGTTAACAAGACAAAACGTTGTCTCCAAGATTCAGCGAAAAGTGGTTAATATCTTAAGTTCTTAAATCTTAGCATTAGTGTCTCTCGGTTACTCTGGTAGTATACAGCGTGCTA
>DWAO01001384.1:0-19188 GCA_018230605.1 Heliconius congener
ATCAGGTGACCCGCACGCTCGTTTGCCGTGTCTTTTCCATAAAAAAAAAAAAAGAATACTGAAGTGTAAAATATTTTTTTTAACATGAATTGATTGCACAATAACATATATTTTCTAGTACTATCTATTTATTATTATTTAAATTGATTAAAGAATTTATTGACTATACTTGGTAAATACTATATTTTCACCTCAACTACATCCTCTACGAACGAAGGCAAGTTTTGCTCATTAAAAAGAGCTGTCGGACATTTCAATAGTATGTCCAGAAACGACATTTTCTTTGATAAAAGAAATATATTTCGAGGTACAATATTGTAAGTCCCAAAGATCAAAGTGACCATGTAAGGTAATTATTATTTTTAGAGCCGACAATTTTCGTATCTCAAAAGGTAAAACGAAACTCTTATAGAAAAACTTTTTTGTCCGTCTGTCCGTCTTTCCGTCTATCAAGACCATATAAGTTATTATATGCATTATCTATAGTCCACACACACGAAGTTGGGAGCTACGAATTGTTTTCTAATAAAACGAAATGTTTATTTTCCTTCGTGTATAAATAACGCTCGAATAGTATTATAAAATCTTATTTTTTATTGATCCATCAAAGAAGTGAATCTTTATTTATGTGTGTATCAATTTATTAAACTAATACAGCAAATACATACATGTGCATATTTGATTTAAGACTTTAAAACCATTATAAAAAAAATTGGGTCACTACAAAAGAAATGACGAAATTTGTTATGTTTCGCTGAAATCTACGCCCTACTTTATTTAAAAAGAAAATAAAGCTACGTGATTCAGATATTGTACGTGAGATGTTAATAGAAAAATGAGATGACTCAATTAGTCATATTTGATACCGTGAAAAAAGTGATTAGTTAGTCTTATTAAAAAAGCTAAAGCTATCCTGGTATTTAAATTTTATATGTAGGCAGAGGGAACCTAGTTTTAGAAATTATGTTTCCCACGCAGCGTCCAATTTCCGAGACTAAGTTTGCATTGATTGCTGTTGAGTCGCAGAGTTCAACTCCACGTTTTGTCTTGTTTCTAGAGCGAGGAAATAAATATAATTTCTAATTCTTCGTGAGAGTCGAACACACAACCGCAGCGTTTACGGTTACACAAATATCAACATCGAAATACTAATTTACCTAAAATTCTGCACCCGGAATCTCCGTAACGCTATATCAGCTACTGGCTTCCCGTCTTTATACCAGGATATATGTGGGGGTGGGCGCGCGCTCGCCCGGCACTCCAGCCGGACTCGCTTGCCTTGTGTCACCCGCACTGATTGCATTGCTTCTACGCGCGCTGGGCTACCTGTTGAAAGAAATTTTTTATTAATACTAGCCACCCGCTTGCGGCTTCGCCCGTTTGAACTATATAATCAATTTGAGTGATATAGTGCACAAACGCACAAAACAAAAATTTAAAAAATCATTGTTTTGTTTTATTACATAATTATGTAATAATAGTTTTTCTTATATATCCCAATAAACCGTGATTAGTTACATTTTTTTCCCATTAACTATATAAATATTAAAAAATTCGTGGCACAGTGGGTCACCGTCTAACGGTAAACGTGGTAGTTGTGAGTTCGATTTCCATTACTAGGAATGATTTATGAATTATTTTCCTTTCCTCTGTTCCGCTACTCAACATGGAGCCCTAAAATTCTTAACACTAGTTTCCTGCTGAATACCTAATGTACGGAAACAACCGTGAAGATCTGTATGTTTTTCTGTTTTTACAATAACAGAAACCTATTGAAAGAAACCAATTAGTCGTTTTCAATTAGCCACAAAAACAGGAATGACAAAAAGCACTCCTGACTCAGAATTACTACAATAGTTATGTCACCGTTACAAGTTTGACCAAAATATTTTCAGTGACACATTCGCATTATATAGGAAATTGGAATTTATTTTTATTTCAAAGAATTTTATCCGGATTCCTTATATATATAGAGCACAATTGAGTCATGTAAGGTAATTTTTCACAAGCAAAGTATACATAAGCTCTTTGCTCTTGATAAATCGCCCGTGAACCATTCTCATTAATATCCTTGTCAACATAAATGTTATAATATAATCTAGTTCAACGTTCTTAGAAAATTTTCTAAAAAAATATCTATTTTGTATTTTTTCACCGTATTCCCTGTCTATAAGTAATATAATCGACTTTCATATTCTTACTCTATTGTGTTATGACATTTCGTAACCACACCAGACCAGCGTCATACGCGACGGTTGTGGGTTCGATCCCCACTCAGAGTGAATGATTTATTTTTATTTCTTACCTTCGGTAACAAGACTTAGTGCGTCATTGGGTTCCGTCAAAAGCTCTAAATAAACTCAATGGTGACGTATTTTAAGTAATTGATCTTAAGTAAAGTATATTCTAAATAATCATATATAATGATAGTTTACAAAGCAACTTCTATGATTATATTATCTTTACACGTAATTTACTTTTATATCACTGCTTTTCGTGAACAAAATACATTTTTGATAGGAACGACTCATACGAACTCTCTGGCAAAAGCGATACAACCATTTTCAATTTGATTTATTCACACTACAGCTATTGTTTATATTTATTTGCCAAAATCGTCACTAAATCTAAATGAAACACGGTTGGACATATAAATTTTCTACTTTTGTATTGAAGTCGCCTTCAAAAGTCCCGAACCAAAAATAAACCGCTGTCATTAGGCCAATGGCCTTATAATTCGGTCTGAGGAGTAACATATGTAAGAACCGAAATAACTGTTATTATCTAAACTGTTTGACACCAGGACAGAAAAAAATTGGCTTCGCTTCAGTAGCAAATAAACTGAAGTGCAATTGCTTTACGGTATATTGAACGTTGGCTACTTTGAAAGTGGTATTGCGAAATCAATATCTGTATACTGAATGTACTCGAACTTGTACTTTTAAATAATATGCGAAATATTAATAATATCATAACAATCATTATATGTTGTGCAATAGTGACACGATAATAATATTTATTTAATTTAATAATATCATTTTTTATTTATTGATTTATTTATTTTATTTATTAATTGAAAATACTTACTCTGTGTATTAATTTCGTTGGTTGAATATTGTAGCACTTATTCAATTTTATTTACCAAAAGTTTTGATTGTGATACATATTTAGAGAAATACAATAAAATACAAAAATTTCATAGATACTCTAATAATATAAATATGAAACTTTGTGAGCGTTAATGTTTGTTCCACTTTCAAGCAAAAACTAATAAACTTAGGTGAAACTTTATAGTAATTTAGCTTATACGTCAGAATAACTCAGGCTATAATTTCTATTAAGATTTTGTATCATTCTTCTATAATAAATAAGTATGAACGGGCAAGCCGTGCGTTAATATAAATAAAAAAATAAAAAGAAAACAATTTTATTTCAAGCTACCATCACGGTATTATTATCTAAGTACGTAAAACATTAGAGCTATATAGAGGAATTTTAAATAAAATCATACATCTGTAACACGAATACGATTAAGAGTATTGGCCAACAGTTTCCTCAGGCTTACAACGTTTAAGGAATATTTTCAAATAAAAATAATAATCATTTAGTACCAAAAAAAATTGTTTAAATTCTTCTGCCTTCCATTTATACAATATATTTTTATAATTAATTATTAAAACAAGTTTAATATAGCGGTAAGCACACAAATCCCACGCAAGTCGCCCCAAACTATTAATAAATAACAAAACAAAGACACATTTAGTGTTATTGACGTATGCTTCCTTTATTTTTTATATTCCCACGTATTTATTTTCCATTCACCAAAAACAAATCGTGAACTCTAAGAAGGTTCAAATCACATGAACCATGCCAAAATGACGACATTCATTGAGGTTTTTCATTAATACTTTTATACTGATGTTATAAAACTGAAGAGCTAGTTTGGTTGGACGCGCTAATCTCAGGAACGAAAGATTCGAAATGTATTTTTGTAGTGCATAATTGATTTCTTAAGGCAGGCTTCAGGCATCTATTACATTTTGTAACGTAATGTAACTCACTGTGGCCGTTGTCGGCAAACCCGTAGGAAAAAGTTATTTATATATAGATAATAAGGAGATTTAAACATATATTTTTTATGTTTACGCTTTATCCCACAGTCCTTTATCCCAGCAGGGTAGAGATTCCCATTAAGGCACTTCCGTTTCCCGCTTTCCGCCGAATTCTGGGGTATTCCGTTGCAAATATTTTAATCCAGAGTGATTATGAAACGCCATTATGAAGTAAAAATATATTTTTTGGTTTACTGCTTTCAGCCCAAACAACATTACGATTTAGCGTATCGAATAGTAGAACCTAACGCCATTTTAGATAATGCTTTATAAAGGATTAGAATCTATATAAAAAAAAAGTCTTCAATGTTACATAGTATGTACATCGTAGGTGTACCTACAGTTCTATATTACTGAGTAAGTAAATATAATTATTCTGCTTATTTCTGAACAATTTATTGTTTCTTTCTTATTTTTCATTTAATATTAATAAATAACTGGCAAAGCCACTTAAGTCTGAATAATGTGAATTTAGGTGAAGAAATAAATTTATTTAGAACATTATTTTGATGTGGACACATTTCATATTCAGACAAATCGGTACTCATTTGGCGTTTAAATAAAATTATTAACAATATTGTGGACTTTTAAAAATTATACAATTACGAAGGAGATATGTTATAAATAATGTATATTTTCCCATAAGATTTTTATTATAAAAAAAACATTTGGATGGTAAGGATTTTAAATGAATTTGTGGATCGTGAAGAAAAATGTTGAGTATATTTTGTTAGTAAAGAAAAATGACTTTTTTTAGCTAATTACTGTTTTTTACACCTTCTCCATTTGCCTACCTTTCTATATAGAAAGGTATGAAAATGGAGTCAAGTGTTAGTTTAGGTACATTTCCTTTTTTTTTAACTTTCCGTGCACTTCAGATGTTGATTCAAAGATGTATATTTTGTAAAGATACTTCACAAATAATTTCTTTTACCAAACTTAAATAAAAGAATAAAAATCTATATTAATTATTATAAACCTTAGTAGTACTACTGGTTTGTTTAGTTTAAACTACTAATTCGAAGGTGAAATTCCTTTGCGTTTGATATTCCATTTATCGAAGAAGGCTATTTCATAGGAGTAATCGAGTAATCGTTTCAACGTTAGCTTCTGTTACCTGCTGAATGTGTTATAATGTTATTTATTTTAGCTTCACCATGTATCTCATAGAGCAGAGGCACAGGAAATTTACCGGGAACCTAATATTAAGATACTTCTTTCCCATTAAGCCCCAAATTCCGCTTAATTCTGAATATATTGCGTGTTGAGTGGCGGAACTTAACGCCGCTCTTAGAGCGAGGAAATTAACAAATTAAATATTTAATTTCCTGATTGGAAATCGAACTCACAACCTGTCGCGTTTGCAGTCTAAATTTCTACGTAAAGAAACATAAAAACTAATATTCATCATAAAATTTCATCATACAAAAACCTAGCCAATTAGCTAAGCAGGTGTCGTCATGTTCGTCACACGCTATAAATATAAATAGGCACATCCTGAGCGGAAACCAAACCCGCGACCAAATAACAGGTAAGCTGGACCAACGCCAAGATGACTGGCCGTCATTCAGACTTAATATCTGTCTAATAATAAAATCGTATTGTCAGTTTGTCTGATATTTTGTGAGGGTGGCTAACTCTCGGTAATTTACTTAAAATGAATCCGTACGTTCCACATTGAAATATTAATATTAAGTAAGGGATTATTGTTAGTGCAACACTACGTTTCGCTATTCAATACCTTAATTTGTCGGAAATTAGGCATTGCGGGGAAAACGGGAAACGGGATATATATACATATATATATATCCCGTATTGGTTGCATTTGCCTAACGCGATAAGTGTGGGATGCAGCATAAAACTATGTGATGTCTCCTTTTGAGATAAGATTCAAACCTATTACTATCATGTGTAAATAAATTCAAGATTTTATATGCAAAAGTCATACTATAACATACTCGTAGTTTCATAATTGAATTGGTGTAATTGCATCACTCATAATGTATGGCAACGACCTCTGGCAAATGTATCACGTCATACATTTTATAAATATATCGGAAAATTAAGTTACAGGGTTGAATATTAAAAGTACCTACGTGATGATTCTAGTGAAATGCATACAATATGTTCTGTTTCTTAGGATTGTGGGTTCGATTACGGCTGATAAGAATTCATTATATTCAATGTCTCGTTTTCGTAACCAGACAGAGAGCGGCAAAGTGCTGCGCCACTTAAAATGCAAGGACTCAACATTTGGCGGGAAATTGGAGCAGGGAGTGTCTTACCACTAACTTTTCTTTGCGTATCCTGTATGTACCCTATAAAAATATATTAAAAATAATTTTCATGTCCCCTGCTCAAAATTTTCTACTCTAAAAACGTACGACGTTTGAGTACACGACTACTACAATGAGTCAGATACAAGCGATATATTATTCAATTCAATCTGCCAAATGAATTCTCCCTAAGCTTTTTACAGGAATTGGCAACAATATTCTTTTATAATTTACTACTTACACGCCGTGAAATTAGTATCTTGCGTTTATTTGAAACGAATAAAAATATCACATTATTAATTATCTTTGATTTCTTTTAAGCTTCACCAAAAATGTTGCGTTAGGACACTGTTCCATAATTTTATATAGATATAAATAGACTGTGATCCCAGGGCCCCCAGATCTATGTTATTTTAGCAATGCTGAAATTTGAGGATTAATAGTCTAATATGTAGTTAAGACTGTATGCGTACTTACTAATTTGAAAGGCCCTTTCAGAGATAGTGCCAACTTAAGGTACATAAATATGTTTTTAAGAATAATGTAAACAATATTTATTTGTTATTACCCGGTCTTTACATGGGCCTTTACTCCTGCCAGACATACTAAAGGTTGTTTAAAATTGGGTCAAGCTACGTTACACTAGCAAGCTTTAATGTTGCATATATTATTTACGGATTATTTCAAGACTCCTTATTAGCTATAAGCCCTATCTCTCAAGCTCAATCGTCCTCCCAGACAGAGATGTGCTGGTGGTGGTGGTGCTGCCTCTGAAAGGGCCCCGCTTTCAAGTTAGTGAGTACACATATTGTCTTAATTACATATTACAATAATAATCCTCAAAATTCCAGCTTCGCTAAAATACAGTAGGTCTGGCAGCCCCGGAGATCTTGAGTTAATACGTCTTATTTATTATTTTGAGTGATAATACATTACCAATCTTTTTATTAAAGATGGAAGGAATAAAAACGCTTCTTTCAATATAAACATGTCTTTCATTTCCTCGCTCCACCACTTAACATGCAATGGCTCAAGAATTCGGCGGAAAATAAGGAATGGAAGTGAATGTCTTAATGGGAATGGAGTGCCTTATTAACTCCTAGGTCCTAGGTCCCTGCTATGTGCGAGATAAGGCGTGAAACTAAAAAAAACATTACTCTTAGGAGGAATCAAACTCTTAACCATCACATGTAGACAAACAATACCTTTCGACTGCGCCACAATGGTTTCACTATACATGTACAATACACATACTATACATACATATGTTGATTGTTTCACGTTCCAAGTTCTAATCCAAGCGCGGCGTACATTCCTCAACACAAAAAGTTATCCAAATGTTAATAAGCATACTCTGTTAGCCAATTTGGGTAATGGTTAAATCGAAGATACTATAAGTCGATTTGAGAATTTCAAACGCGAACTGAACAAAGTATTCGTATTTAGTGTTTTTTAAACATATTTAAATTGAAATTGGTGGAATAAGCATACCTGCGGGTTATTTTGTTACAATTTGCATGATGATGATGATTTTGTTCAGTTAGTGGAAAAATTGAGGTCTCGATAAGGTTTCTAATTAAGATTTTTTCGATTGTTGATGAAATTGAATTTGAATTTTTCTTCGGGATCATATTTGAAGTTATGTTTGACACTGGAGTGAGCTTATGTTTTATTTCAAAGCCTGTATAAAAATATCTTGTATCTCATAATCCAGCCTTTAATGCTTTGTATTTACACTTCATCCCGTTTCTATGAAAAAATATTTAATATTAAATTTTTGACACTAAATGCGATCTATAAACATAGCATGTACCTATTAGCTTTTCCCAAAAAAATACTACGATGCCGTAGTGGCTCAGCGGTACAGTGTGTAACCATGACTGCTATGGGTTTGAGTCTCGTTTGGGAGAATTAATTATTTTCATTTCCTCGCTCTGGCAAGAAGATTAAGCACGCGGCAGAGTTCCACCGTTCAACATACAATGTCTTGATAATTGGCCGAAAAATGGGGAACAGAGTGTTTTGACACTAGGTTCCCTCTAAGTACCCTACTAAATTTATACGGGATAAAGCGTAAACCTAAAAAAGACCACTATATCTATATCTACACAGTAAAGTTGGACCGTACGCCAACCAGTTTGTTTACACTCGTAGTAAGAATTCTACTACGTCTGACTTTTTATCGTGTTCGGGTTTCCTTTGCCTTTGGATTTTTTGCCTCTCCCGTTTTGGTGAAGCAACTCCTTAAACAGTTATATGAGAGAGGCAACCCCGCAGAATTATTTTTAAATGACCGACGTGTGCAGACGCTTGTTGTACGTACGATCAAATGTTGTGCGACTTTTAGCGTATTTGTTTTGTTTTTTTTTGTGTGGTTTTGTATTGTATTATTGATAATAATGCGTGTAAGGCAGGTGTGGTGCAGTTGTACAAGTGTACGGCTGTAAATGACACGGTTGTGGGTTCGACTACCACTCGAGGGAATTAATTAATTAATATTTTCCTTTGGTAAATGGGCAAAGTGCGGCTTTGAGTTGCGCCACTCAACACGCAATGGCTTAGAATTCGACAAAAAGTGGGTAACGGAAGTGATTTAATGGAAATAGAAATTAACAAATAAAGTTACTAACATACACAAATTATTATTTGTTTTATATATTTTTAATTAAAACTCTTAAGAACGCACACTAATTCCACAAACGGACAACAGTCGGCGAAATCAATACGATCTTTTGTTCATCCCCACATGGAGATACGATAAGCGCATCGCAATATCCATTCCGTCTGAAGACAGTAAATGTTGCCATTTGTTCGTTTCTTTTTTCCTCTTTTCTGTTATGTCTAAATCCAGTGCTCAGACTTTCCTACATATAGCTGGTATAATGGATTGGTGGGCATGAGTGTGTTTGTTTATGTTTCTATACGATAATATATTATCAGACTTATAAAATTACGTATAAAAAAATACAAAGTTTTGAATCTCTAGCAAATTTATTAAAAAATCCACTTAAACTCGTCATATAATTAAAACTAATAGGAAAGTTAATAAAGGCACTAGATTTTTTCTATGCGGGAGACACGTTAAGCAAAAAAAGCATTAAAAAAATGTAAATTCGCCTTCTTTGCATGACTTTGGAAATTTTAAACGGACGATTATAACCTATCAAAATTTACTAAACTTTAAATTAGTACTAAATAATTCGATATAAACTAGATAGCTTGAGGCTGTCTCGTTATAAGGCATGCGTGGTAGCGATACAAGAATGTAAACTCAAATTCCTTTAGTGTTACTTGTTTGGTGAAGAAATAAATACATTTTTGTATATATTTAAACTATTTTGTAATTTATGATATGTTGGCTTGTTTCAAAATTGTTTTTTTATTTCTTTTTATATAGAAATTAATAATTATATAAATTTATTAAAATATTGCCTTGTGTCGAATTTATGGCTAATTTGGTACCAAATTTTAGCTTAATTTCTAGGTTTGAACAAATTTATATAAATTTCTAGAAGATATTTTTTGATTGAATGCGCTAATCTCGGAATTCCGCATCACATTGTCGTTTTAATATAGTAGATCAGAGTTATCTCAAGCGTTTAGAATTTGTCATACACAACTCTCAATTATTTCCATTTGACAACGCGGGCGAAGTCGCAGGAAAGAGCTAGTCAATTATATTCAACTTAGATATGCACAAAATTGGATTCCAGTGAAATGCATGCGTGATCTGCAGTGTGTGCAGGGACGTTTACCGATTTAGGCAATATTTAAAAGTTCGATGACTTGTATTTAGAGGTCGTCTGCTCATCTGTTGCTATACATTCACAGGATGAAAGCTATTTAAATAATATATTTATATGATCGTATGATTGATTTGGGATAGGTCAAGATATTATGTTTATCATATGTAGATGATCGAAATTTATACTTTTTTAATTTTTTTTAGCTTAACGCTAGAGGCAGAGGGAATTCGAGAACCTAGTATTAAGATAATCCGTTCCCATCAATACATTTCCGTTCCCCATTTCCCTGCGTTGCGACTATCCTCAGAAATTTGAAAAACGAACGTAGAACGTTTGGTGTAATGGCTAAGGCTTGAACGGGTAACCAAAGTTACGTAAAGTTTGAGTTCCGTTACGTAAATTTTTTTGTATGTTTTCTAAATATACGTATATTATCTTTATTTACAAGGATTTTGATATAAAAAAATTGCACTCAAATCAATTCATTAATTCAAGAGCTATGGTACCCACATAGACAGACAGACAACACGGCAATCTTGTAACACCACTCTTTTCGCTTGGGGATTGAAAAAGAAAAATAAACGCAAAATTTTGGTGTAAAAAAAGTTTGTTGGTGGGGCGGTTTTGTCACCAGAGGGGATAGATATTTTACAGGCAACCCCAACTATACAAAAGTTCAGAAAATACAGAGTACAAATATGCAATAAATATGTATAATAAAAATACTTAAAAGTCACCTTTGCCTTTGTATCTAATATGTTTAGCTATAACGTAATAAATATGTATGTACATACAGTAAAAACAAAATTCCAATTGTATCTGTAACGCAGATATCATCAATATTGAAATTGGTTAGACAAAAAAATCATTAAGTAACAGACAAACATACACACCTACATAATGTGAGGCAAAGGCGCCGAAATATTTCCAAAGCTAACAAAGCTCTTATTACAATTTCACACGTTATTTACACAAATTGATCACAATAGGCTACCGTTTGTTTTATTTTGTCATATAGCTAGCTTTTTTTCTGCGGTTTTACTTGTAATTTTATTAATTATTGAGTTTTTGGAAACAGTTCGGACGTGTTTATTGTGTACGATATTTGTGCTATCATATTTCTATAATATTTTTGTAGTGTAACCCTAATGTTAAGACACTCCGCCACTTTCAAGACATTGCGTGTTGAATGGCGAAATTCAATGTCGAGTTTTTGTCTTGGTACCAGAATGAGAAAATGAAAATAATTCACCTCCTTTAGTGGGAATTAAGATCCCTCTACCTACCCTGCTATATGCGGGATACAGCGTGAAGCTAAAAAGAATAGGAGTCAGAGCGGAAAGTGAAGACGTGTCTAATATCTTAATATCTTTAGAAGATGTTTTTTATGTAATGACATGTTTTTGAATATTCTTATAAAACGTATTTTATAAAAAAATGGCTATTAAAAACATATCTATTATTAAAAACATAACTATTTTAACCGGATTAATCACGTATATTTTGTATTTTTATACATTATGGGGAACCCGACGTTTCGAATACTTTGCCGTCCGTGGTCACAGGTAGCTGGGGCTATTACTATACTTTTAACTGATCGAAATTTAAATACATCATTTTTTGACAGGACAGGACAGGACAGGGAGGTGGTGATCCTATTCTATACCAACACTTATTTAGATTTTTTGGGCACCCAGAAGTTTATATTTTAATTCTTCCAGGATTTGGAATAGTTTCTCATATTATTTCCCAAGAAAGCGGTAAAAAAGAAACCTTTGGTTGTTTAGGGATAATTTAAGCCAGTCTACTCGTGACCACGGACTACTGCAAAGTGTTCGAAACGTCGGGTTCCCCAAAATGTATAAAAATACAAAATATACGCTATTAATCCGGTTAAAATAGTTTCATTTAAAAACATATGGCTTGGTGGTCACAGCGATGGTTAACGAGAGAGAGCGAACTATTCTTAGTCTGGAATAACCCTTGCAAAATGTTAAACAAAAAAAAAAAAAAATTCTCTTTTACGTAATTAAAAACAATAGTACAAAAATGTTGAACATACATACAGAAGGTTGTCTTGCCATCCCAACACAAAATTACACAAATATATAACAAATAACAGAAATAATAAATGAAGAGTATAGCATATAGAATAATGTATGGCGAAACGGGATGGAATCTAAAACACTTGATAACACAGCGGCCGATGAAAGCTGAATACCAATGAAGTGCCACAATGGTACAGCAAGTAGGTTAAAAGGTGAATTGTTCCTGTAATTAGGTGCTATGCTAATAAATAACTGTTTGTAAAAAAAAATGTTTCACGCTTTTTTATCCTGTTTAAAGCAGGGTAGGCAACTAACAAAGAGAATCTAGTGTTGAGGCACTCCCTTACCCATATTCCACTCCATTTTGAAAAGGTGCTGATAATTTAAAGTCAAAATAAGTAAACGCCAGGAATTGAAATGTGGTGATTGTATAGGTGTATTGTAATTAAATTTAATCAAATAAATCAAAATGACAGCATTAAGTTACGTTATTAATGACGTATACTTGTTACTCTATTACGATTTTAGGAACGTAGCGTGTTACGTCTTTAAAATGAGTAGAAAAACGTTTTGAAAACTGCCTATTCTTTAAATATTCTACTCTCTACTAAAAATATATGAAGCGGAGTATGAATCACATTTGCAAAAATAATACATTATTACTTCACCGTTGACCTGTAACATTTAAAGAAAAGATTTAGATTTTTTTGATGTTTTTAAGAACGTTATGATAATTATCTATCTTTATTTCTATTTTTAACCGAGTTCTGTAAGAAAAGGAGGTTCAATTCGAATGTATTTTTTTTAATGTTTGTCAACGGATTTTGATGTTTTTTTTATTTGCAAGCTAGTGCTTCCGTGTGGGCTCATTTTTTTCGTCTATTTCTGAGAATGGTATCTATGAGTAAATCACATAAGTCTTAATTTTGCATTAGGTATTTGCGCGACAAATGGACGAATAACACAATATTACGCTAACTGATTCCTATGATTTTTTTTATTTCAAAGGATACATTTAAAAGGTAGTTTGGTGAAAATTTCGTTAGATTTTGATTATGGGATCTGGATGGGTTGAAATTGAACAAGTTTGTTTTTTTTTTGGTAAAAAATACAATTACTTGTAATAGTTACAAGGAAAAATATTGTTAAAATTGATGTCAGGAGTGAGATTTCTCGTCGTTGCATTTCTTTTCAACCAAAAAAAAGAGAATGTTCTCATTTTCAACCGACTTCAAAAAAGGGAGATACTCCCAATACGCCCGAATATTTTTTTGTACGTCAATATGCCAAAATGTTAGCTTGTCCAACAATACCTAATTAAGATTGTGCTTTTACCTAAGACAACCACTACCTACTCGTTTGAGAAGCATCCTTTTAAGCTCTTCTCATTACTTAAAATCGTAAAATAAATTAATTTGTAACAAAAAAAATCGACTAAAACAACGAACTAAAAAGTAAAAAAATAAATAAATACATACGTACTTTGATTATTCTAAACAAAAATAATTAATAAAGATTTTATAATTTATTATGTAAAATTATTATTCTAAATATAATGTGTACATTGTTCATACATATATATTTACTAAAACTCCTCCTAATTCAGTATACCGCGGACCGAATGCCACTAACTAAATCAATCTCCTTAATAGTAGTCCGATTAAAGTTGATTATGGCGTTCACAAAAACAATCAAAAGGTGTAATTAGAACCGTCTGGTACCGTTTGGCAGATATTTTAATTGGCCTCGTGTAGGGCATGTAGCATTTGTATATAATATATATAGAGATATTAATAAAACAACAGAACGACGTGTGGATCGGGTGTTGTGTGTAAGCGTCGATTCTGACTTGGATAACAGGACAAACCGTGGCGTTAAGTTCTGCTACTTTATACGCAATATCTCGGATGTTGGGAAATGGAATTGGGAATAGTGGCTGCCTTGAAATTTTAAAAAATAAATAATAAATAATAATGTATAAAAAAATCACCTGAGATGGAATTCTAATAGTGACGTACAGGCAAACAATAGAATTGTTCTACATTAGATAATACAATTGTCACAGCAGATCTTAGTTGCATAGCTGCATGCATTCGCAGGAATTTCCGACGCCTTTAGTTATGGAGTTGCATCCAAAATTAAATGAAAAGGAGAAAAAAATAGTAACTTATAAAATAGATTTTGGCGAAATTTAAGTTTCAAATTCACTAGTAAATTCGAAATTGAAATAATACTCTTCAAAATGTTTGTATTTATTAATAGTAATTAAAGATATTGATAGAGACATTTTTATGAAATTATTAATGAACTATTTTTATTTCATACTAGCTCTAGTAAAGCGCAACGTTGATTGCCACCACTCAACATGCAATGTCTCGAAAATTGTGTGAAAAGTTGAAAGCGGAGTGTCTTAATACTAGGTTTCCTCTGCCTATCTAGCTGTATGCGGGATACATTGTAAAGGAAAAAAAAATTAATAAAATATAATATACATTCATCGAATTTAATCAAACTCATTACCACCGTAATTACTTCCAGACTCTGCTACTAAGCTGCGATGTCATAGACTAGTCCGTATTGTTTTCATTTTAAACAATGTTATTTATACATAACCTGTTTTTTAGGACGGACACTACAAGTAGGTCACTAGTAGGATTTTCAAGATTTTGGCAGCCTTGACTTTTTTGTTTATCTTACCGATCGACTAATTAAATAGTCCAGTTCAGTCACTCAAACGTCTACCTGGTTAAATTAAATGATCAAAACACTCTTGCTATTTGCGATTTAGTGGATCTTATTAAATTCGTATTATATACGGTTTTTTTTGGCTCAAATCCCGTTTAGGGGAATATTTTTTTATTAGGACATTAGGTTCTATATGAGTCTTGAAACTATCCTTAGATTATCGGGTCGTAAGTTTTAAACAGAAATGTTATATGTACAAATTAAAATTATTTACAAAATTTTACAAAATTCAACATTAAGTGGAAAGCATGTAAAGAAATAAAGAAATACTTCATTAACCACTGTGCCCACAGACAATAATCAACCTATTCTACATACATAACAGTAAAACATACAGTTTATATTTAAGAAATGATCACACTTGAGTAAGCTTCTTCATTTTATCTCTGGACTCCTAAATCAAAGATAAGGATCTCACAGAGCAGACACAACAAAACATGCAAAAAGCAATGAACAATAAAATTAAGATACTGTTAGGACTTGAAATACTGTTAAAAAGGGCCCCGTTAGTCCTTGTCGGCTGTCTTTAGACTAAAAAACTAGAAATGCCAAAAAGTAAGAGCAAAAAGTCCAATCTAAATTATAGTTTTATTAAAAATAGTTTGGGTATTGTTTAAAAAGTTGTGAATTTTGTTGTGTTGTTTGATGTGGTGTTGGTAAAAAAAATGGAATAAATAGAGCTTACATATTTTCTTACATTTTTAAAGAGAATTTTCATTTATAAAACGAAAATAATAATACTTTTTTAGAAAAAGTAAAAAAAATATTACTAAACCACAGCTTGATTGTCAGAGCGATTGGACTGAATCTAAAAGGCGCCAGTTAAAATTTTTGTACGTTTTCTAAAAAAAGAATAAAATATTTTTGTATAAAAAGCAATAGTTTTTAAACAACGTAAGCCCTAAGTAATTACTGGTTATGAAAAATTAGGTTGAAATGTTCGTGAAAATTTCTTCTCATCTCAGGAAGGATCAATTTTCATGTTAAAATTAATATTATAATTGTAGTCGCCTGATCTACACTTGGACAAAATTCAATCTCTCTTTTTAACAAGTAATGTCGCTAAGTTAGTTCAGTGTGATGTTTCTCTGCCTTCTCTCTAGGTATCCGTCCACATAAAAAAAATGTTGAAACCATTAACTTTTTCCAACTGCAAAGTGATTTCGTGGAATGAAAACAAAACAATTTTCATCCTTTTAAGGTGTTACCGAAAATAAGGTTAAAAGTCGCATGCAAAAGTGTACCAAGAAGAAAAATTCAACTTTCGCCGACTTTTTCACTTCATTGTTTTTCGGAATTTCATTATTTACATAAATACCGCGCTTTGTACAGCCTTGCAGGCGCCGACGGGCTCACACGATGTCCCCTACATGATAATAATTTAGGATTATCTCTTTCGCATTTTTTTTTTTCAATTTGCGAAATACAGAGTAAATTGATGCATTTCACTTTCCTCTTTTTCCTGTTTATTTAATAATGACTGTTGAACATATAGGTTCTGTTGCATTTTGTCTAAACCTTTCAAAAAAGTGAAAGTAACCCTGGGTATATATATTTTTCCAAAGTTAATTTTAATAATGGTAAATATACTTTGTAAGTATTTTACATACACATTCTACTTAATACTTAAAAAAACAATGTTGCTCTGTTAATAAATATTAGTTTTATTGTAACTTTCTTAAAATCTCAAATAAATATCATTAACTGGAGAGTATTATAATAATATAATAACAAGAACATACTTAGCAAATAAATCTATATGAACACATAATTAATATAAGTTATCTCTTTTGATTGATTAAGAATTATTACTACTATTAAAACTAGATTCCTTTTGCTAACCTGGCTATATCCTATATGCTATATCTCGCAGGTATAGCGTGAAGCTATGAAAAGTAGAAGCATTTTTAAAGTAGATGCCAAAAATTTAAATGGGTTTCTGTCTCAATACAATCGATACCTATCTCTTGATGCGATATAACCATTAATCTTAGCGGTGGCGCCGTTTTTTCACTGACCCTAACACCCTTATGTCTTCGCTAATAAAAAGATTATCGTATTGTCTTTATGTTACCGCTGATATAATATAAATATATATTTTATATCTGTATATTAAGTGAACATAATATTTAAGGCAGTCCTTGAGAAATTACTTTTTTGTGTATGAAAAACTTAGTTTAATTAATAAAAAAAATATCGTGTCAAAAATATTACAAACCAAGAACAACACACGTCAACTAACATATAGAGTTTAGACATAAAAAACATACGCCTACCGATGCCGAAGCTACTTAGGCTCCCGCAAAAACTTTACCAAGCTCCTTAGGATTTAGATTTAAGAAACTAAAGCTTTCTGACCACAACTTAGAGGTGACTTGATAAGTAAAAATTCTTATAGGATTTGGTAATTAGATTCTGACAGATCGAAAAGTGTAAAGGGGCCGACTGTCAAAAACTCGGCGCCAGCCACCACGCGTCGTAAATAAAACACAATGAATGCCAATAAAAATGAGATATTCGGAGTTAGCACAGTTTGGCTTATAGCCTTTCGGTGGCTCTTTGGTTCTTTAATCGATATTGGCTGAGGTAAGATTTGAATTTGACCGTGTGTGTAGTTAAAAAGAAAAGTTAATAATATTTTTAAAATTGCTTTCTTTCTATAGCCTTACGTTGTATTTTACATATAGTAGGGTAGGCAGAGGTAACCTAGTGTTAAGACATTCCGCTTCCCTCGCACCGCACTATTTTCAAGACATTGCGGCGCATTGCCTTGCCATAGGCTTGTAGGAGCGAAGAAATGAAAATGTTTTATTCCCCTTAGTGAGCATCGAACCTTGAATTCAATTCTCACTGAGGAACCGCCACGTTTGCCGCTGCGCCACCACGGCCTCAGTCTCTGAAAAATTGTGTTGTCTTAAAAAGCATCAGAGCAATTTGGCATTAGCAAGGCGATTTACACTCTAATCTTACTTTCTCTCCAGCATCACTATTCTTCGTGACGAACAGAACTCTTTACTGCACTATGCCGAACCAATGCTTTGAACTTTCAGAGTTTGGCCTACTAGATTATCCTTTTTCTAACCATTAGGTTAGAACATTTTGTAAACTTTATGACAGTATTTTTAGATTACTATTTTTACTAAAAAATATTATGCTTCAAAAAAAGTAAAGAAATTTTGTTTATTTTTTATAATACACATGTAAAGTAAATTATAAAAATATTTTTTATTACTATCTACCATTCACACAGTGACGTATCTAGACGGCTGCTAGTAGTATCTTTTTCTCACAAAATTTCTTGCTTGACATAATTTTAGTGTTTCTATTTGAGATAACATAAATATAGTGTACGTTTGAAGCGTATACATAAATAATAAAGCTATATGATATTAAGGTGCGTCTAGATTACAAGAAAATTATTTTCCAGCTTCATGCTTTACCCCGTATAGAATGTAGGTAGAGATTTAAGTGTCACGATACTCCGTGGTCTTTTCCCTCAAATTGAAGATATTGCGTGCATTTGTTGCCAGTGTGGGAACATAAGAATAATTCATTACACGAATCACGAAAAAGATTGGAAATTTCCTAATATGTGCTACAGTAGCTCACGATGGCCTAGAAAAAAATCAAAAAACAATGTAGAAAAAATATCAATATCTTTAATTGTGTTTCTATTGTTATGCTTGATTTGAACCTCAACCAAGAGGATATTTTTTGCTTTTATAGACTATATATAAAAAATGTATGTAGTAGTGTTTAAGTCCGTCTGTTAATTTGTTTAGAATTTTAAAATGGTTTTACTGATTTTTACTTATTTTTAATAATAAAATTTAAAAGATTATTTCAATATCACAAATTATTTATATTTTTTTCGTATATTTTGCACATCTTTAAAGTTTGCATGAAAGAATAGTTAATATGCGGTAAGTTTCTGCTAAAAAAATCTATTTTACAAATTTTAAATGCATTAATATCTGTCCATGGATAACTTAAAAAAAGCACAACCGCGAGTCGGGCTTCCCACCGAGGGTTCCTGAGTTAAAAGCTCTTGACAGACAGACAGACGGACGGTCAAGCGCTACTACGAGCTTGCAGATTCCCACTCCAACCCACTGATTGTCGAAGCGTGTAACTACGCTCCTCACCAGCACCCACGTCTTCGACGCCCTCAAAGCCTCCTGCTGGACCCCGACGACCCAATAACCACCGCAAACGCCCAATACATAGGGAGGATTCACTCCTCAGTCCCACGTCCCACTCT
>DWAO01001385.1:0-19182 GCA_018230605.1 Heliconius congener
ATATATATATATATATATATATATATATATATATATATATATATATATATGATGTTTTTTTTAAGCTTCACACTTCATTTAAGGCTTTTGTGCTTTTTTGTATGTGGTTTATTTTTTTCATTTAAATCGTACGAAACGATCATTAAACTTATGAAAACGTTTTTAAATATACCATTACTCATATTTAATTAAAAAGTATATTCTTTAAAAATATATATAAGCATATAAAACGTTAACTGCATTTAAAAGGCACCCGCGTCTAAGGATAGAAGGAAAATCGATAGTGACCTTGAAATAGGGCGTTACTATTTTCTCTATCGATCTGAACTGAACTGAACTGGAGTTGGACACTAAAATAGAGTAAAGTAGACTAGACTAACTTATTTAAAATAAAGTATTTTATTATTTTAAAAAAATCTACGAAATATAAAGAACGGGGTAATTCGACATTGTTTCTCTACATCGCTAAGCGAGATAGAGCGTGAAGCCAACTAAAAGGTAGCACAAAATTTATCATATAAAAGAAAAAAAATTAAATACAGCCTTGTATCACGTAGAAAACATTTCCCTCCAGCCCACAATTAGTTGACAAAAGTGAAATTCGGCCTCTACAACAAATTGTTACGACAGTTTCAGGTAATTTTGCAACGACCCTACAAGGTGATTGTTTTTTTTTATTTAGTTTTTTTTTATATAAACACAGTGATAACCGAATCGGGGTCAATAGGCTTGTCCTTGGTGATCATAGATTGAAATGCGAAAGTCTATATTATAAGTAGTTGTTATTAGTGGGAAAATTTATGTATTTATTGATTATTGTTGGTTTTAGAGGATTTTCCTTCAATAAAAGATATATGTTTTTTAGGTGTAGGTGTTTTTCTTTTTTTTTTATTAGCCCTTAAAATGTTTGAGAGTAGGGTTATTTTATGTTTTTCTAACTTCACACATACATATACACACTTGCATATAGCATGGAACACAACGTCGCGCTCTGTCCTCTTATTAGAGCGAGGATACAATAATTAATTTCCCGAATCGAACCCACAACCATTTCGCTTACTATCAGACGCTGTGTACGACGTCACGATTTTTTCTTAAACAATATGCATATTAATAGTCGGTTTTTCGGACGAAATAATATTTTATATATTGTATTAGCTTGTTTTTAACACTAGAGTCTTCACACTAGACTCCATTTACTTACCCCCAACATGCGGAAAATAGAGTGAAGCTTCATTAATTCCTTTTATACCCCCAAATAAAAATTGAATCTAAAATCATTACTTACTAACCCTAATATATATTATTATTAAGAAGTCTATGTCTAATATAGTTTCTAGAACATTTCAATACGTTTTGAGGCCTGTCCCAATGCATTTGACTATAAAATGAGGCGTGACGTCACCACCACGCATGCGAATGCGCGTGAGCATACATACAAGTATTAGATACTTGTACACAGTGCTACCATATTTTACGATTTAGCCGAGACAGTCTCGCGTTTAATGATTTTATCCTAATTTATATTTATCCATTTTAAACCACTCTACCGCAAAGTTTTGTATGTATCTGTATCTCGCGCATAATAGAGCAGGCAGAGTGAACTTAGTGTTGAGATACTCTATTTACTATTTTCAGCCGAACTCTCGAGACATTGCGTGTTGAGTGACGGAATTTAACGCCACGCAATGATCTATCATCTGAGCGAGGAAATGAAAATATTAAGAATAGGAATCGAACCCACAACCCCCGCATTTATAGTCATATACACTTGTACAACTACGCCACGCCGGCCTCATTTCCTTTTTATATAAGTACATAATTACTTTTTTGCTCAGTAAATTTAATTAAAATCTTTTTTTCTTTGACTGTCCCGATTTTAGTATTTCAAATGATGGCAGCCCCGTTCATATGTGTAAGTGCTACGCTTACTATTACAATTAGTACTCATACGAGTTACTGTTACGTTATTGTAATGTTAATTATATTTGTGAGTGAACTAGATTAATTTTATTTAATGTTTGAAAGTACTAATTTGAAAACAGCTTCATGCTGTTTCCCGTATAGCTGTGTAGGCCGAGGGAAACTAGTCTTAACACGACGTTTCCCGCAAAACTCCAATTTTTTTTGTATTGCATGCTAAGTAGCGCGATTCCACGTCGCGAATGTATTTTTACAAATTTAGATATTATCTTTTTTTTCTTAATAAGTATACAGGTAAGTAACGAATCTCTTCAGTCTCATTTTCTAGATCGAGATACTTTTAAACAAATTTAGATGATAGGTCTTTATTGCAAAACTTATACTATTTGATACTTTATTAAAAAAACATATTAAAAAAAACTTATGACGGTTACCATTTGCAAGTTATTCAAATTGGTTATTAGATTAGTCATTCCCCCCACATAGGTGGGTATTTCAGAGAAAAAATAGTTTCAATAACACAGGTCAGTAATTTATATTAGTTAATACTTACAAGGAAAAAGTTGCATCAAAAATAAAAGAAATAATGATGTAAATAATAAAAAAACGATTTTATCAAGTTTTTTATAATATTTCAGCTCCAAAATAGTTTTATTCTCTTTATAGATAACATATGTATATGTTATATATCTATTCAAAGTCTATTATTGAAATACTATTGAAATATTGTGTGCTTCTGATTGAACCTATTCACTTGCCCTAACTATATTTGGTACATGTGACCCCTTAAACCAAGTATGTATAACCTTGAATTTTATATATTTATTGTACTCAACTGTCTAATATGAAATAATTCGATGTTTTTAATTTTTGTACACAAACAGATGCTACTTATTTGATTGAGGCATTTAGAGATAACGATTGTTTTCGGAAATTTAACTTGAATTAAAGAATTCACGATGTCTTCAATCTTTTAATTCTTTACTTTTACTAAAACCTTTTTTAGACATAATTGCTTACTTAGCGGATTTTCTTTTTTGTTTCAAAAACAAAAGAAAGTGGAAAACGGACTGTTTCTACACTAAATTCTCTATACGTTACTTTCTATTAAAAAATCTCTTACGACTTGATAGTCGTATATATAAAAGGACGGTGATCCATCGTTTTGTATAAACGTCGTTTTATATAATATATAATATTATTGATCAAAATAAGCTAACTAAATCATTAGATTGTAACCTAAGTAATGACAAATGCGTACATAAGCTACTATATACTGTATACAGTACAAAGTATTATCATATCAGTATACCTGAGCGCATGTTACACGCATGCGCATACGTAACTATGTATAGTGGGATGCGGTTGAATGAGACTTGGATATACGAAAATGGTTTTTGTCTCTATAGAGATTTTGTACAAGAAATGGAGAAAATTGAGTAGACAATATTTTATAGTAAGATATTTTGAATATTATATCATAAGTATGACTTTATTAATAATATTATATATAAATGAAATAAATGTATGAATTCAAGCTCAGTGGCGTGTTTCAGTAGAAGCTCGTTTCTAATGATAATAAGAATTATTACTTGATAATCAAAAACTTATGTCATCGTTCACTTGACAAATAGTTTAAGCACAAACAAAACAACATAATATATTACTGTTATTTAAATACAATTTTTATAATACCTCGCCATTTATAAAGTACCAAAGAAATCAATAAAAATCATTTATCTAACCAAATTAAGCAATCACACAAGCAAGTATCAAGACGGGCCGCACGCATACGCCAGCTATATGGGTCTTGGCCAGGCAACTTTTTCTCGCTAGTACTAAACTAACGTTTGCCTGTCACATGTTTAAACGATCCTGCCACTTTTAGTGCATGTGTATAACAAGGTTTTGATTTTAGGGCCAGAAATCAAGCTTAAAACTAGATTTTGTCTCTAGATTTTCTTTATTTCATTTCGTTATTTAGAAAATTATTAAATAATCATTCAATTAAGATGTATGGACGGTAAAGTTTTATATTTGAAAAATAAGAGACGACATTTTTTCTGGACAAGGGTTAGTTTTGAGTGTTTTATCACCACATTTTCTTTGCATCCCCGTTAAATGCGGAATAAGGTGGGAAGCTCGAAAAATCATTTTAATTGTAACATTAAGTTACCGTTATACTGGAATTAAAATAACATCTATATAAAATTATATTATTGTAATCAGAATTGTACAACAAAATTTATTTGTAAAAAGAAAGAACAAGGAAAATAAATGGGAAAACAAATTGTGGAAAAAAGGAAAAAACACATGTCAATACCAATGTCTCTTTGAGTGATTTATATAATTATTTTTCTTTCTTTCAAAATTAAATATATTTTTGTTTGATGTTTGAAATTTCCTTTAACCTACATAAATAATAATATCATAACAGTTTACCTTACCTTACCAGCCTTTGTTGTTTTTAACGACAAGAAAAAGTCTACTCTAAATCTCATTCTCAATTATTTCTGTCCATTAAGACAAAGTACGGCGTTGAGTTTTGCCAGTTAACACGAAAGTGGGGATGGAAGTGTCTTAATGGGACCGGAGTGACATTAGGTTCCCAGGTTACCGCTATCTATCCTAGTATGTACGAGATACAGCATGAAGCTAAAATAATAAAAAAATGTATATATTTAAGATATTTTTTGGATATGTATGTGAAAGATGACAATATAAAAAAAGGCTTGCCACAATTTAATATGAATGCAATTTATGCCTATGGAATAAAAAAAATGAAATGTCATTTTTTATTAAATTCTCAATGTTGGCCATTGATGAGAAACATTATACTTGCTTATAATCTGGATTTACTTTTTTAATATCACATTGCTAGAGATTAAGCGGTTGGCTTTGTAATTTTGAATCTATATAGATATTAAAATATAGAATATTAACAACCTAGTGAGGTTCCCTGGTTACCTTTATGTTAACACTGCTATGCGCAGGATACAGTGTGAATCTTAAAAATATATATAAAATAAATATTTCCATATAAATATTTAATTTTAAGATTTTTTTTTTAAAGAAATCATTTCACTTTATATTTTTGTTTAAAAACAAATATGCGTCATAACACCAACGTTACAGCGGCAAGTAACAGGTAAAATGGCAGTCATAATAAATGTATAATTTAATCGAGTTTTAGAATTTCAATAGAATTTTCCTTGTTCGTAAAAAGATATATAATGTATGTATGTAGCAGAACAAAGTTGTTTTTTGTCGATGTAGTTAAAGTGTATTGATTGAGATGAAAGTTCTGACGCAATGCGAAAAATACGTATCTTTTACAGACGATTGCAAGTGGATTTTTCAGTTTATTATATTAAGTTATATAAGAAAAAGGTCGTGATCTACGGCTATGTCCACTTAGGGATGCGCCTTTCGTGATAAAAAAGGAGTCTCGTTGTGATTTTGATTAAAATTGCATAAATTAAATGACAATTTACGTGAGTTTTTAATAATCCACTCAAAAATCACATAGGTACATAAAATTTATATTATGCGAATACATCATATTTATAACATCAGCAAATAGTGATTAAAAACGAAATTTGTCATTTCGTTGATTAAGCAGTGTTATATTACAGTTGTACGTCACTAGTAATTAATTAAATATACACAATATTACTAATATTCATCATAAAAAGTTCTACTTCACGCAGCTCCCGAGTGCAGCAGTCTACGACTTGGTGTTAAGACACTCCGTTCTCTACGTCGTAAATCATAGTAGTAAGTCAAAATTTTAATTTACCAAGCTAACGATTAATATTTACCAATATTATATTATAAAATGACTGTCACGTAAATCTACTTATAATAATTAAGTATAATATTTCTCATCAATAGTCAACACGCCTATTTTACCACATGCGGGATACAGCGTGAAAAAATAGGCAACATTCAGGGATTAGTAGAAGTAGACTTTTAAATTTTGTAACTCCATGTGCACAATTTCGCATATAGCAGGGTAGATAAAAGAATCTGTACAATATATATATATATCAATCAGGAATTGATATAATATATATCAATCAGGAATTACTGGTTCAAATGGATTTTTTTTCTGTTCAATAATCGAAAACGGCTAAAGTTATATTACTTCTTCCCCATTCGATGAACCCGCAACCATAGCGTATTCAATCCACCACTAACCCACTGAACCACGATAGACTTGGCACAACAAAATATTTAATAATAAACTGGTTGTACCTACACCTTACGTTACGCAACGGAACATGTTTTTAAAAAAGAAACCGTACAGCTTTCATGCTGAACGGCTACCACATATTTTAATTGTTCGGTATTTAAATGTCAAATCGAGTTTTTTTTTAATAGCTGAACGGCTGAAGCTGAAGTTTTGAAAGAAATCATTTTTTTTTACTTTAAAAAGTTACCCGATTGAGTCGTTTAAACTTGTAAAATTACACAATTATATTTATATAAGACGATTTAAAAAAATAAACAGATCTCTACCAGCAAGCAATCTCTACATACTTTAAATACTTAAAAAGTGGAAGAAAGATGGATAAAAAGGATTGACAATAGATTCTCCAAAAAAATACAAAAAAAAACTTTTTTAAAACAAAATATCCAAAATTGTTGAAACAAAACTTTCGAAATAAGGAGTACGTAATTAAAATGTCAATGAAGTAGTAGTTCAGTTGGCTCTGTTTAGTGACATTTTAATTTAGTTTTTATGATTTTTTTTATTTGGCAATGATTTTACAGGAAATTAAGTCTGCAATTTTATAAGTAATTCCACGATTTTATTCCATATTCCGCATATCATGGTATGCAGAGGAAACCTAGTGTTAGGACACTCTGTTCCCCAGAATCCACTCAATTTTCGGGAAATTGCGTCTAAAGCGGTGGAACTCACCAAAGGGTTTTGACTTGTTACCTCAGCAAGGATTTGAAAATAATTAATTCCCATGAGAGAGAACCGAACTCAAAACCGTCACGTTGGTTGTCAGACGCCGCGGCCTTGCGAAACGACTGTCTCGTAAATTTTATAAGGAATAATATTAATATGACAATACCACACCCTCAAAATGATAGTGGCCTAGTCCTTAAATTTAAGTTTTGTGAATAATTTTCAACATATAATATACCATATCTACAGCTTTAACTGTCAAAATTGGCGTTAACGTTAGACTTCGTTTCATAAGTCACGTGTCTCTGAACCACGAGGTGTAATCCAATAAAAACATATATTTAAAATTAATTAAAACACCTAAAATTAATTAATAAAAAAAAACAACTAGCAACATTTAATATTCGTTAAAAAGTTATAAAATCTAATAAGACAGTGTTTCAAATGTTACATAATGAGAAATGTCGGTTTTAAATGTTACCGAATTTAATTGGCTACTTTCTTAGGCAGCTTTCTGTTGCGCAACTGCGAAAGAAACAATTATGTATGTATTAATATACCGGAAAGGAAGTTTTTTGACTTTCTAGAAACGATATTTTTATGTGAGATCGCTCACGCAACTATAGGCTTCGCGAACGAAAGCTCTTAATTTCACTGATTCTCATATCTACTAGCTATCAAGCTAACTAACGTTAGGTCTTCTACTAAATTAGACGAAACTACTTGGGATTGTCATAGTGACATTTTAGATAATTTCTGGTCGATTACAGCATCCTACTGGGTCAGTCACATTCACTAGTCTACGGGGGCAGGGAGTGACGAACCCGTATATAAGAGGAATTACCTTTAATGCTCCCACCTGAGGTGTGTGGCTGCTGGCTTTGCTGAACGTTGCTCTGAGCCTCCAGCTTAGTAGTCACAGAGTTCCACATGTCGAACATGTTCAACATCGTCGGCCCGTCAGGCCCGTCAGATCACAGAAGATATTGACATCACACTTAGAAAAACACACAATATTTCTCATTCATTCTGGAAAACACCAATCTTATTGTTCGTCCGTCGTATAAAACTTAAGGCTATCTCTGATCCCCGGTTTAACTTTGTATCATTATATCATTATATATATCATTAACTAACTAATAACTATTTTATAAATACTTTCTATATATAAACATCTCAAATGCTCAACTAATGTAAATACGCTATAATATTCTTCTTTAAACAACTACTTTCATTCGGATTTTTTTAAATATCAGTCTAAAATTTTCGTTTTTAAGGTTTTGGTTACGGGAAGTTAAGAGCGGGTCGCTATACGTGATATTGACTATATGTGATTATTTAAACGTGTACAAATTTTGTGATTATTTATTTTATTTATTTTTATTTTATTCAATATATAATATATATTTAATTTTCAAATATTGTCGATCGGTTTGTAAAAATGTTTGATGCTGTCTCCCTTTTTAGTGATGTTTCGCTTTTTTCTCTTCATAGTTTATTTGAACATTGATTGTGTTTCTTTTATTTCCCAGTTTCTCCCTTTGTTTTTGTTATTTTAGTAGGCACATAGTATTTAGTGTTGACGGCGCGGTATATTTTTTTTTGTTCTGCGAACTTAATTTTTTTTATTTTTTGTATGTTGTTTTTTAGCCGCGTCCTCGGATGCACTGAAGTGCATTCGCAGGGGTCTCCAGCCGGCGGGGGGTAGGAAGCGTTGCTGCCCACTGCGCATGCCTGCCATCGATCTCGTGGCGGCTGAGGTGTTGGAACTAAAACACTACTGGCATCGCTATGTGTACGCTCCTCAGAATAGAGCATGCTGTATGTATGCATATATGTATGTATGTATGTATGTATATGAGTGAACGTGCTAACTATAAGGTGACTCTACACTTTTTTTTAATTAATTATATATAGATGGAATGAAATTATGACAGCAAAGATCTTTAATGCGATATTTTTTTTATATGATATTCATTTGTATTTAATATAAATGAATTAATAGAATTTAATTCAACAGTTATCAATAATATATCTGAAACTGAAGTATATTCTCACCATACACATTACACTGTAATACTATAATCGATTAAAACAACGAATACTTTAAAAGATTCATCATTTTGGTTTATCAAAATCAACCTCGCATTTCAATAAATCATATAAAAGCATATAAAAAGAAATAAAATTTGCGCCACGTCTGTTATCTTGTCTACTCTATGCCCACAGTCTAGTCTACATAGGTATAGTATATAACCAGCCCTCTATTATGTCATTCACTTTGATGTTCCACTGTACTTGTCGGTTGTAACTGTAGTTATTTTTTTTTTGTTTTATCTTTTTGTTCATTATTGAATGGTTTTATTGAGATTTGATTTAATTGTAATTAATGTTTGTATGTTTTAAATATTGCCTCTTATGTGTAATGAAAGTTGATTGGAGAAAAAATATAATTTTGTTCTAACAAGTAAAATTAAATCTTTTTTCTATATTATTATTTTTTACCCTTAAATTCAATTGTAAACTTAAATCGAATTGGTATTATAATAATATGTGTATGTTTGTTTATCAGCAGTCTAATCTCTCTACCATAGATTAAAATTTCCCATCAAATCATAATTATCGATCGAAGCATAGTGAAGTAGACCTTTGACATTTAAATATTGTATATAAATTATCTAAAATTATTGAAATAATAAAATAACATGAATTCATTTTTTAAAATTAAATGAATCCATTCACTATATTCATATATTTGCATATTTATATTTTTGACTTCTAGGTATTTTGTGATGTGCTTCAAGTATCGAGTATATATGAAGGTTGAACGTGATGGTTGGGTGTTCAAATCTCACTTGGATTAAATATATCTATCTGAAATATATATAAAATTAAAAAACAAGGCATGTATATATTTTAGTAGCAGGATAATACAGTGTAAATCATAAATGAATGTTTTATTAAAACTTAAACAATAATTTAAATAAAAGAATTTCTTGGAAATTAACTCTCAGTGATTTTAAAATGGTAAAAAGTGGAGAACGGAGAGTTAACTCACTACGTCCTATGAGCTTATGCATAAGTTTATATTTTAGATGTACATACTTTCCAAATTACAAACACAAAGTGTAAATTTCCGCCATTTTTAAAATATGAATAGCGATAATTTTCTATGGAAAATAAATATTTCTTTTTTTTACAATCAAATTAATAGTCCAAGATGTGTTCAAAAGATATCAGTATTCAAAGTGTACGAACGAGTATAGCGACATTACGCAATGAGTTACAACACACGATAACGTTGTGAGTTGACGGTGCGATGGAGCGATTTTGATTTGGTTCAAGTTACAAGCTTAAGCCAATAAAATATTTAATTTTTCAATTAATCCTCGATAAATGGACTATATAAAATATTTATATAGTAGCAATATATGTCTTAAATATATTTAGACCTTGCACTTGTAACCTGTCAAACGTTATTTTCTTTTTTTTTCAATACGAAAATCTGCCAACAAAATGTTGAGTAAGGACCGTAGCTACAGTGGATTACATTGTAAAATGTTAATCTGATTAATGTGTCTATAGCCTTCCTCGATAAATGGACTATATAAAATAATTCTATAGTCCATTTATCGACAAAGGCTATATAAAATAGTAATTTGATTATGTAGAGCCACAAATAACTTTTCAAATTAATCGAATCCACTTAGTTTGTTTCAAAGTACCGTAACATCTTTACTTTTAAAAATAAATAACATGAGAAGAGGCTGTTTAGTAAATTGTGAAGTTTCTCATTTAACATTATGAATACTATATAATTAAACATCGGAATCTTTTTATGAATATGACTTTAATTAAATTTTTCATCATAATTTTTTTAGGCATTAAACGCAGAGATAAAATATTTTCATTCGTAAGTAATATTTCACAATTGAAACGTTAAAAAGAAAGTATTTATATACAATGAATAATTAATAATTTAAAAATTCACAGAACAACAACTGTCTATTTACGAAGCACTATTTTCATATATTGCATACATTATAAGAACTAAAAAAAAACAATGCATTAATAAATATAGATTATAAAAGAAATGCCAATACGTCACTCTATACAATACATTCATCATCCTCTCATGACTTGTGCCAC
Source organism: Heliconius congener (assembly GCA_018230605.1). Classification (NCBI taxonomy): domain Eukaryota; kingdom Metazoa; phylum Arthropoda; class Insecta; order Lepidoptera; family Nymphalidae; genus Heliconius; species Heliconius congener. The sequence goes on from DWAO01001385.1 coordinate 10,994, forward strand.
GAAATTTCGAGTGAAAGTTGCAACTGCCAAAATCTTTTAGTGAAAGTGGGCAAGTGAGATCGATGCCATAATTATTATTACACATTATAAGAGATACGCTAAAAGCAAAAGCCGGATACAGGGAAGTTGGGATTTTCGATATGAATTTGTCGTAATAATTAATGATATTTATATATAATCACTTGTGCAGTGATTTGACCAATGTTTATTGTTTTCCTTTTTTAAAGATGATCATTGTCTAGGCAAAATAATCATTATTAGTATCCAATTACTGTAAACAAGAAAAAAAGCTGCATGCAAAAAAAGCTTTAGAAAGCTTTTTTAGAAAATTAACTGCATATCAAATTCAATGCAAATATTTCAGTTAAACTCAGACACTTGAAACTTATACTTTTATTATTTTTTGTATCACGCTGTATCCCGCACATAGCAAGCTAGGCAGAGGGAACCCAGGAACCAATTTAAAACATTCCATTCCATTAAGAGATATCCATCCCCACTTCCATTTTTGCCGCATTCTGGAGGCATTGAGTGATGAGTGATGAAATTCAACTCGTAGAGCGAGGAAATGAAACTTATAAATATTTCATTTCCTCGAGTGGCAATCGAACCCACAACCTGTCGGATTTGCAGACGCATGCTTAATCGTCTGCGCAACGACAGCCTCTATCGTATACCTTGTATGGATGAAGGGTAAAAGTTCAGTTGTCAGTACAGAAAAGAACTTTCACATTCATGCGTCCTTAAGTAAAAAAAAAGTTCGTAATAAAAAAAAGAAATTCAGATGTGAAAGTGAGATATCCTCACGATAAAAACGATCGCAAAGAGAAACCAATTAAGTGACCTTTCATACGAGTATAACTAAATATATTTTGATTTTTGGGTAGTATTTTACATAATAATATTTCATAATGTAGATATATTAATTATTTTGTTTTCTCCGCTGGGTAGACAAAGAAAATGATCAATATTTGACCTTCACATTTTTTTGTAAAATAACTACAATACAATATAATTATAATCCTAAATGTAAATAAACAAATGATATTATTTTTCCTTTAAAAAATCATTAAAAGTCCAACGCAATATCGTACTCGAACATCGTGTTAGCTTAAATTAATTTCATATGCAAATGCCTATTAAAGTTGATTAAATACAACAATTTTTTTATAGACCTTGAGATCTTCATTTCTCAAATTTACCTACAATCTTATATCCAAAAGAATATTTAAAAAGAGAAAAACACAGATAATAAACTAAAATTCAAGTCTTTTAGTAAGTACTAAAACTAATATCTAAGTTAGGTTTAGATTTGCTTCATTTATATCATAATGAATTACGTTACGTTCTCTCAGTACCTATATAGTACTTTAGTACCTAAAATACAGGTTTTGATTCGCGTGTGCCGAGGACAAGCCGCAATAGGAATATTCATAATGTACCTTACCTATAATAATTGATAAAAAATGTCAACTTTTTTTGTCTATAACTGTCAATTTAAATTAAATACTAGTATAAAAAAATAATTAAAAAAATTGTTCGTGTGGTTATTATTGTTTATGCGTTTAGGGTTGTCATTATAAAGTAGTTGTAGGAATGTGCTAGGTGTGAAGTTGCTATTTTAATGATAATTTGCATTATGTAAATTTACAGACTGGTAGTGATTGGTCACTCACATTTAGTAGTTTTAAAACAATCTATGTGACATTTCAATAGTCAAAATTTTGAGCTTTTTTTAAATAGCGTGCTATTTAACATACATTATATTGTTATATTAATTAGTTTTTATCGTTTATTCGTGATAAGTTTTCAAAAATCAAGGTCACCAATTTTTGTTTAAATAACAAAAGTCAAAATATTAGAATAATACCGATTTTTACCTCATTTAAGCATAAATATACAAAATGTTAAAAATCCTTGCTTTATTATATTAGATAATATAACGAAATCCTTTTAACATCGACCTAATAAAAGAACAAATAAACAAATGATAAAACAAGAAATAATCTTAAAAACAAATAGTTAAAAAATGCCCTTCAGTCCCGAAACAGAAAAATTTCCCAAGAGTTTCCTAATGTCGAACCTCTCTTTCTAACACAAGGTCGTGTGGACGCGCTTTCTCACTCGCACAGTATGCAATACATCTGCAACTAAGACCTTGATAATTGCAAGTTTCGATAGATAATAAATAATTTTGTATACGGGTAATTTGTATATAGACCTCTATGAAAAAAAAATAGATTTTTTTAAATTTATAACCTTTATAAATTTCAAAATATTTTTTATAATTGGCTTATAAATATTATGATTGAAGTAAAAAAATATATATAAAATAAAAATTATCTAAACCGCTATTTATATATGTACATAGACAAAATGTTCACACAATTTTGTTACGAAACGACGGACGAACAATTTAATAATAATAATAACTAAATACTCACTTAACATAAATATGTTACAATCCAATCACATATAAATAGTTTTTTTATACACACTTGACTGTATACAGAACTGTTTATGCTATAAAATTTTTGTATCAAATTTAAAAAGTGAACTTGTCAAATGTTTTGAAAGTTTCGGCGCGAATGCGGCCGCGCGCGCGCCTTCTGCAACACTAACTGAATTTTGTAAGCCACAAGCGAAGGTACCAATAGCTGATTTAAAACGAATCGCAAATTTTGATTATATTTTAGTTACTCTTAGTTTCTATAAACGTGAATTATTAATAATAATTTAGTATTATATAGAATTAAATAATGGAAAACCTTTGTTGAGGACAAACTTGACCTACTTTTTATTAGTGTTTAGTATTTAGTGTTTACTTTAATAGATATGTGTGAATAAACAAGCCTAATATGAGTAAGTATAATTTCTTAGTTTTAAAATGCTTTCCTAATTATATTTCACTATAAAACATGTTGCTCTTTTTTAATTTAGTCTTTTTACTTAAAAAGAAAATTAAATAAAAATGACAAAAATAAATTGGAAATTAAGCTATTATATTTCGATACATAAGGTAAATTGAACCTTTATTTTTTATTAATTATGTATATAAGTAATTTAATTGTCATCTTTCTTTTTTATTTTCAAATAATTTCTTGAAAGCACAACTACAACTCCACTCTTTTCAGCCAGTCTAATTGTGTACACTTAAGCTTACGTTCAAAACATTATATAAAAAATACTATTTACATAATTTCTTAAATAATTTACATATTCTGAATAAACAAAGTTTTTTTATAAAACGGAATATAATTTACTAAACTGAGGAATAATTATAACATTTTTAAAGAAATTACTTCACACTTAACAAAGAAAATTCTTCTAAGAACGTATAACAATTATTATATGCCTTCTAAAAAAGTACTAAATTGAGAAAATTAAAATCCAAAATACAAACAGTCTGACGAATTCGAACTCACTATAACAACAAAACAACAATGTAGGTCACAACTTTAGCTACTCCACCACACAACCAGTCTAAAAAAGCATAACCCACACCGCGAATAAGTGTTAATTTTTAAACGGTCCAACCATGTTTTTCGCTTATTTAACCCTCCTCGGTCACCCCTTTTACAAAAATGAAACACGTAAAATCCATTCAACTGAAACCGGGAGGACCGGTCGAGGGTAACGCGTATAGGGGACACGACTATAGACACCGTACAATGTATAATTAGACAATGAGATGGCAAGATGGACATGAGCTAGCAAGATGGGTATAATATACACCGAGTGACCCCATCATGTTCAGAGGAGTGAGCGAATCGATCTAATTTAACCTTGGGTTTGTGGATTCGTTTAGCACTGTAGGGAATGTATAATTTTCATTTTCTAACTTGACTTGCAAGAACAAACAACAAATTAAAAACAAACAAAATGCTAAATCCAGAATAAAGAAAAAGAGCAGCGTTCAGTTCCGCCACTCAATATGTAATATCCTGAAAGTTGGGCGATGTTTGGGGAATGAGTGTCTTTAGCTTCCCTGTGCCTACATTGCTATATACAGGATAAATCACTCAAACAAATATGAAGCTAAAAAAATATTACGCAAGAGATGGTCAAGGCTTATAAATAAATGTCCAACATTATATTACCATCTCTCTCGACCACTTCAGGAAGTGAAATATTTATTTAAAGTTATATTTTCATTCCTTCGCTCTGGTGTCAAGCTAAGTGCGGCGTTAAGTTCCACCACTCAACACGCAATGCCTCTGAAATTCGGCGGAAAGTGAACGACTGCCTTAACACTAGGTGCTCTCTGACTACCCTGATGTTAATTCAAAAGTTTGAATGATAGCGCTAAGACTAGCTGATAACAATTTCTTATAAAACATCCATTTTGTTAGTCACGAGTCACATTTTTTAGCTAAAATCAATGTGACATCTAAAAAATATTACGGACCCTCCTATAGAGGCTTGCCCTACGTACAAAAACTCTTATGCACTTTGGGCACTTTGTTCTATTTTCCGCCCTATTTTCAAAATATTTCGTGATGAGTTACGGAATTTAAAACTGCGCTTTGCCTTGCTGTGCTTGTTCCATAGTAAAAAAATGAAAATATTTAGTTCCTCGAAAGGAGATCGAACCCACAACCTCTCCCATTCTCGTCAGACGCTGTGCTGCTCCGCCATGATGAAGTCAATTTACATAGTTTTCAACACGCGAAACGACAAAATTCTAATTCGTTAGTGACAAATCACTTTATTATATAAAGAAATAAGTTTTTGTACTATACATGAACCTAAAAACATCACTTCCAAATATAAAAGGTTCAGTATTGATTAGCCCTAAATATCTAACCTAGATAGTTTATTAATTATTTAAACTTATATATCACTTTTATATGTATAGATATAGAAGATTAGTATTTTACTAATAATATTATAAAACAGAAGAATTAGTTGGATTGAATGCGATAATCTCAGGAACGACTGATTCAACTTAAAAAATTCTTTCTGTATTGGATAGTTCGTTTATTGAAGAGCAGTGCTATAGGTACGATACCCAATGTACTCGCAGGATACTAAAGCCCGTGTTTATAAATTGTTCTCGATTCTGAGACATATTTTAAGAACTATCTTGAGATGCCGTTTTAATAATCTATTATTGCAAACAATATCTCAAGATCGATCTCAGAGTTGAGAGTGCTTTATAAATTGAACGAATAAAAGAATATCATTCACAGCATATCACACACAACATTTATGTTCTTACCAATGCTTAGCATTTAATCACAAAGTAAAGAAGCAAATGAAAACTAACTAAAAGGCAGGTAATAATTCGAACCTGTACCCTCGATTCCTCATAACCGTATAAGCCTGATAACTCTACAAACTATATAAGTCATATCTATCAACTTTAAAGACGTAGACACACGGTAACCTAATTTTAAATGATACGATAAGTTATCTATCGCGGTCAATGTACGATAACGTAAAAATTATTTGGCAGAAGACAGTTTTATATATTCACCTGCTTTGAATTTTGTTATGAAAATGCAAATATAACTCCCCTGTGGAACAGAAAACAGGAGCGTAGTCTTGCTGTTTTACTATAGAAGTCGTGAATTCACTAAATTATTACATAGTAAATAATTATAGCGTTCTACTTGTCTTTCTTTAAGACCTTTGTGACGCAGTGGTAGCCTCTGACTATAACTGCTGCGGTTGTAGACTCTATTAAATAAAAGGCAAAATAAAACGCGGTTGAACTCCGCCAACAACACACATAATGTCTCGAATTGCAGTAGAAAGTGCAGAACGATATATCTAGGTTCTTTGGAGCTGTAATTCTAATATTTTTTACGAAACTAAAGCATAAGTTTAATAGGCTGCATGTTATAATAAGTAGAATTTGGAAATGATAAATAACTTAATTATTTAAAAAAATATATTATTATGATCACTATCATATACTTTATTCATTTATCAAATTCTCTTGGCTTAGAAAATTAATTAAAGTAATACATTACAAATCAATAATTCTATATTGTATGCTGCCAAGAACTAATGTGCGAAGTTTCATCAATCTGTTCAGGAATTTTGACCTTATTTTTTCTACGCTGTATCCCTCCTAGCAGGGTAAGCAACGGGGAACCTAATAATACTTCCCTTTTTCCGACTAAGCTTCAACGTAATTTAGTATTTTCGCATATTTTATTATATTTGTAAAATGTATACCTAAGACTTTTCGATATTTAGATATCTATACAGAAGTTGGCCTCTACATTTAATATATGAAAGATAAGAGATAACATTGTTGTTTATTTTTAGTTAAATACACTAAATTCTAGTAAATAATGATTAGGCACTATAATCATTGTTTTTAAAAAATATATATTTTTTTTGCTTATTATTTACATAGTCCGTACATATTCATATCTTCACTGTTGTGTTGTCTTTCGGTTAATTTTGTTTAAGTTAATCGTTGCGAAGCGGCATCATCTGCAACCCACCGTAACTTGACGATGTTGGGTTCGATTCCCAATCACCGAAATGAGTTATTTTCATTTTTGCCCTTTGGCATTGAGCTTTAGGCTCTGAGCACGTAATGTCTTGAAAATTGGATGTTACACGTTTAATAAGAATAAAATACCTCTGGCTATCTTCTTATATGCATAATACTGCATTACGCTAAAAAAACACATCACAATTCAAGCTATACTTATATAACATCTAGACAGAGAAGCTAATTAATCATTCAACCAGGGATCGTAAGTTCGACACCATAAAGGACAAGTGTCTGCAAGACAAACCAAAATATCTGTCATTATATTAATATTTGAATGATTGTATATTTCTTTAACATTTATTTAATCATTAGCTTTAGTTTAAAGTCACATAGCCGAGTTTTAGTCCAAATATAATTATTGACACGATTTATAAATTGCGTGAATTTAAGAGCATAATAATCACGCTGTATCCTGCACCCTGTAGGGCAGGCAGAGGGAACCTAGTGTTAAGACTTTCCGTTGCCCACTTTCTGCCGAATTCTGGAGGCATTGCGTGTGAAGTAACCATAATATCTCCTAAATATTTTAAAGATATATAACATAAGTTTACTTCATAGTTAGAAATAAAAATGGTTTTACAAAACGTTTTTTTTAATCAATAGAGGAATAGAGTCTGTAATTATTTATATTAAAACACCTACACAGGCACGTGCTTACTCAAATTTCATTTAAGTTATTTGCTATAAATTAGTTGCTACTACAACGGAAATATTACTTAATAAGAAATATTTTACGCTATATACGGGATACAGCGGGAAAGACAGAAAGAAAGAATGTTAAGACACTCCATTCCCCGCTTTACGCCTCAATTTTCGAAACTGTGTTTTTTTCGAACTTGACCATATCTTAAACATAGTATTAGAGCGCAAAAGTAAAAATCATTTTTTTCCCCGAGCCGGATTCAACCCACAACCGTTTACGTTTAATATAAAATTGATAGTGGGTTCTGCCTCGCGTAGTACGTAACTAAATGAAAAGGATTCATAAATAAAAAATAAAGCTTGCAGCTGTTTATTTTTTAAATAAAAGTATTTTAACAAAAAAAATATTTTAACAATTAGGATACAACTCTTAGTCTACTTAATAATGTAATTACTTAAAATATATTTATAAAAAAATAATTTTAGGGAGTGTCAAAATTTGTTGTATTACAAAAATAGTAAATCACCGAACATACTTTTATATGACTCAGTCAGGAGTTATATACCTTACACTACGTGTAAAACTGCACGCAACGGCAATGGGTTCTAATACTAGGGGAAATGGTTATTTTAAATTAGCATACAACATACATTCTATCCACATATAATGCGAAATATAACAAATGTGAATAAATAAAAAAAACATACATACAGTATTTATATACTAGTATTTACATACAGTATTTTTATACTGTGTGTAGGGTGTAGAAAGCTCAATTTAAAATTGGAGGGACCTAGGAGCGATGTAGTTATGATATTGCGTGTTGAGTGACGTAACTCAACGTCGCGCCTTGTCTTTGTGGACATTTATTTTCCCAATACGTCACCATTTTATATACTTACACAGTTTATAAAGAGACTGTTACGTCGCTGCGGCACAGCGTCTTGCTGACAACGCAAAGGCAGTGAATGTGCAGCACGTGTGGTAGAGTCACGTCGCCAGCAATGGCAACACGCATGGGCAGACTCG
>DWAO01001386.1:0-19180 GCA_018230605.1 Heliconius congener
AAGTGTCTTAACACTAGGTTCCCTCTGCCTACCCTGCTGTGCGCGGGATACAGCGATTTCTTATTACCTTACAAAATATATTCTGTACAATTTCATATATTCGAATATTTTCTCACCTATCTATGTAAATATCAATGAAACAAATGAAACCGACCCCACGAAGAATTGTATCTCGTGAAGATGGTTTGTTGTTAGATAAATATGGCGAAAGTTATATTAAACTTTGCGTACTTTCGTCTAAAAATTGGACTTATAAATTAGATTTTTTTTATATTCACGCTCCCGCTCATAGCAGGCAGATGGAACTTGGTAACCTTGGTAGTGTTAAAAACCACCATTCTTTTTAACTATTTTCTACTGAATTTAGAAAGCATTGCGTGTTGAGTTCACGGTTGGACTCAACGCGCTTTGCGTCGTTACCGAAAATATTTAATATTTATTATTTTCAAGTTGGAATCGAACCCACAAACTGTTGTGTTTGTAGTCAAACACTTGTGCCCCTGCACCATGACTGCACTCAAATAAATAAATTAGATTTGGCCTAAAATGTTGTGTAGCCTACACAGTTACCATCACATATCTTTTCATCGCCACACTTTCGAGCTTATAATAATGTTTTTAATGTCTTGCCAAAAACGGCTTTATTGTATAGAATTATTAGCACTTCACACATAATTGTAGGTTATATACCTATATTATATTATGATAGTTATGTTACAATATAATATACTTTTTGTTGAATTTATATATACAAATAAGTATATATATAGTACTTATATACTTATGTTATGAATGCAAAGAAAAAATTATCATATCCTTATCAATATGATTCTAATCAATCCTTATGTAAATCGATTGAAGTACAACTATTGTGGTTTATTACGGAGGAGTTCATTTCTATATTTATTTTAAAATCAAAGGTTCCTGGGATTATTTAAAGACATAAATAGAAACAAAGGCAACAAAAAACTATATTTTCATCAAAACTTTTGTTTACCTTAGAGGACTACTACTGGATTACTATACCACGAGAATGGATATCCGGGACGGTTAATGAATGCCGGGTCGGAGAACATATCGCCGTATACCTGGCGTCCGTACCAGGGGAAAGGGTAGACGTTCCTGAAGAGTCCGAATGCATTTGCGTAGTGTGCTACAGTGAGTACCAGGATGAAGATGACAATTTCCTGCATCTGAAATGAATTGATAAATTAGTTCTCTATTTTTATTCTGTTCAATACAGCAGAAAGAATTTAGTTTTAAAACACGTTTTTCACTTTCTTATCGTATTCCAAACATAGTGTGTTGAGTGATTTGAAACCAATTTGACCTTGCGTTCCAGATAATTGCGATACTGCAGGTACGGTAAAATGACGCTTACGCTTGACGCTCGCTTCGCAACTGCTACGTTATCTTTGTTTAAATTTGAAGATTTTTTTTTATTTATGTCGATTTGTTATTTTTTTATTTTTCAAGCAAAGCATCATTTCGCTTTTGCAGGTATCTGCAAAAGTAAAATTACAGAAGTTACTTAATAAGTAGAATAACTTACTTACCTTGATCGATATCAATGAAACCTTAGCCAAATATGAGTTAACTCAGAATCAACGTTTCTATATATATTGTTGATATTATGGCATTAAAATGAGTAAAACTATTAAAAACTACTTAACATACTATCAATTGGCATATTAGAAAAAAAAAATCTATATTTTTGTATTTCTGGAAATTTTAGAGTTGTGTTTCTTAAACGAAAAAATGGAACCTTTATAAGATTACTCTTTCCGTCAACTTCTCTCCGTTTCACTCTCTAACTCTTCAGTTTTCACTTTCCTTTTATTGTTCTATAAGTATTACGACATAATTTAATAACTTTAAATTTATGCTCATGTCATATAAAAATACAGTCGAATTAATAACCTTCTCCTTTTACAGAGGTCGGTTAAAATACAAACTATATAAATATATTTAGGGTTCTGTACCTCAAAAAGTAAAAATGTAACCCTTATAGAATCACTTTGTTGTCGGTCTGTTCGTCTTTCAAGACGGACAGACTGACAACAAAGTCTCGAGTCTCGATTTTATCTCGAGATTGTGTAGAGTTAGTTATCAAGTTAAATTAATATAAAATATTTGCATTGATTTTGCAGAATTTTGTTTTTCGCCGCGTAGTCGTGGACCGATAGTTAAGAAATTTAGAATGAAGTAAGAACTTATAATACAGATAAAATAGTGTAAATTTGTAGGTATTTCATAGAAACAAATTATAACAAATTTATATTTATAGTTTACTTCAGATGTTCATTTCAAAAATGAGTGCATTTGCCCGCAAAATTAAGTTTGTAAACAGTAGTGTACTTGGACCTGAAATCGGTTCGGAGGCATTGGCGGACGAGTCTAGCTCGCACTTGACCGGTATTTTTTTATTAAAATACTATTTTTTTATTAACCTGTAATTTATAAATAATTACTTATATCATTATGATTCATTTTACCTTAATTGGAATCATTAAGCTTTACGGATTTCTAAATTATATTATATAAATAATCTTTTAAAAAACAGTAGCGTTGTTATATTCATTAAAGGATAACAATTAAAGGTGAGAAGACTCGATTTTATTAATTTTAGATTAGTTTAACTGTAAATTCGATGCTTGTGGGTCGTGATTGTGATTCGATTCTCACACTAGGGATTCTACTCTTTATTCTACTAGTTATTTCAGTCTCCTAGGTTAAGTAGGCAAAGCGCGGCGTCAAATTCCGTTTTTCACTATGCAATATTTCGGCAGAAAGTGGAAAACGGAGTGTCTTACGCAATATACGTCAGTCGTCTATCGTTTTTAGTTTCACGCTGTATTCCGCTTATAGCAGTGTAGGCAGAGACAGTCTAGTGTTAAGACACTCCATTGCCTACATTCCGCCAGAACCCGGCAGAAATGTTTTCTAATCCGGTGGTAGTTTTATATTCATTAGACAGTTCAAGAATACTTTCAAAAATGTACTTCAATAACGTATATTTTGAATTTTGTTATATGTTATTTTTTGCTAATTACATAGTATAAAAACTAAAGCATTTGTTATTCATTTTAGATGAAAACTCTAATTTTGTTGTTGGGTGCTATTACAATGTGCCTTGCAAATGTTGGAAAACGAAGCGTTTTGGACAACGACATTTTCTGGCCTCGGTCCTGGCCTGAAATCGACCCCCTATTCGCACCACCACCACAGTATATGCGGTACCCTTGGACAAGGATTCCTATATATTTATAATAATAATGAATTTTAGAATTAGAATTTTTTTCTTTATAATTGCTTTTATTTGTAATTGCAATTAAACTAAAATATTGTTGTGTAAAGGACCTACCTACGGAAAGTAGGTATAACTTTTAAGTTAATAAACTTATGTATGCACTAATTATCTATGAAACGTATATAAACAAAAAGTTTGTAATAGTTTTTGTATGTAATCATAAATATATAAAAATAAAATCAATTGTTTGAGATATTTCTTTTACTTTGTATTGCAAGTTCTCACATTTTACAATTACAATTTGCCTATACGCACTACTACTACGCCTATACTTTTGATTATTTAATGTTCCACTTTTTCGAGTTTTTTCCTTTATTTGTATTGTAAGTTCCTACTTCAAGCCAAATTTGATAATTGTAGGTACATGATTATTAGGTAAATTGCTTTCTCAATAAATTTAACGGCTGAATTCTACAACACTTAATAATTAGTACAATGTTAATAAAACATGTAAAAAAGTAACACGTAACAATGTTAATAAAACACGTAATATTATGCAGAAAAATAGAGGTATAAACGCAAAAATACATATTTTCAATGAAGTATGTCATGTTATTCTATACGCGAACATCTAACGTATTGAATATACTACATAAACTTGTACATCATGAAAACTATGAAAAATAAAGAGAAAAAGATCACTGACCGAATCTCTGTAAAGTTATATTAGATATAAATAAAAAAAAATTGTTTGCAGAGTGACTTTTAATTACATTTTTGCAATACACGCTTTTGTGTGTTACTCTTTATATAGATAAACTATATATTAGTATACTTTGAATGCGATTGTTAATTCTATTCCCAATCGGGGGAATAAATTGTTTTCATTTTGTCTTTCTGATAACAAAACCACTCAAAACACAATATTACAAAAATTGAGTGGTGCTTTGGGAACGAAGTGTCTTAAGACTAGGTTCACTCTACTCGCTCTGCTATATGCGGCATACAGCATGAAACTATGTATGTAGTTTTGTATAGCACATAGGTGCTATACAAAACTGGGTGATGCTTTTATCAGAACTGACAAGCTGTTGCCAAAATTGGAAAAATGGCTATTGGTTTGCCAATTTTCAAGTTATCAAAACTTTTAAACGACCTGTATTGTAACATTTATGGTTCACAAGAATTCTATTGAAATTAAATATCTACCATACGCAAGATGCCTCTTTTAAAATGATTAAATTCCTATTGGAACATATGAAAATTTCCAGAAATACAGACGTGGCACAGTGGACAGTTTTTGATGAGTACGACCTCAACTCGGGGGGAATTATATTTATATTCATTTCTTCGCGCTGGTAGAAAAGGCGTTGAGTTTTCCCCCTCTCCGTGTAATGTCTCTAAAGTTGGTCACAAAGTGTCTTAAACTTAAATAAAATGAACTGAATCTGTCTTTATATTTTCCCTGAATCATAACTAGATATAATGTTTACATGCTCGTACATTTTATATGGCATATTTCAACTTAGGCACAAAGGATAAAAAAAATTTGAAGCTTTAAAAGCTACTGATAAAAAAAATAAAACGTATTGTTAAAGTTAAAAAATAATAGAATCATTATTTAGAATTCATTCTTCATAAAGATTTATAGATAATTTCTTTAGGTATGGTACTTGAATAATATACATGAATGTATTTACAACTTAACCGCAGAATGATGTTGTTCAACGCTGGAATGGAAATAGTCGTGGTGTTTGAGGTGACGGCCAAGCAGAATGCCATCATGGCGAAGTAGCACACGAACCAATCCTAATAATATAATAATAATATTTTTTTAGCATCAGGCACTATGACTTTATCCCGCCTACCCTGCTATGTCGGGGTAGGCAGATAGAAGCTAGTGTAAAGACACTTTCCGACGAATTAGTTGAGTGGCGGAACTCAACGCCGCGCTTTGTCTCGTCGCAAGGGCATAACTTTTCAGAGTGGGGAAGTAAAAAAAATTGTAATAATCATTTCTCGAAGTTGAGATTGAATCCACAGCCATCATTTACAATAAGATGGTGTCCCGTTGCGTCATAGTGTCCTCAAATATAATCATAACTTTGTAAAACTTGATTATTTTAGCATTACGCCCGGTAAAGTTTGTGAAAAGTCATGTCAAGATGGAAACCTCTTATTAAATTCTCATTTGGCTGTCTCAGTTTGCTTCACTTGTGTAATAATTAATAAGAGCTTTTATAATCAACCCCTGAGACGTGCCCCTTGGGGTTTGGCTTACAATTCATCAAGAGACTGCTTTATATCCTCTATCTTTGTATGTCCTCGCCTTTTCTAATTATATATATTTGAAGTAAATTTTAATAATAATTTTGTAATTGTTGACTTTGGTATAAACTTATACAATTAGAATGTGTTGTATTTATATATAAAATAAAATGATATGGAGAAGTATGTGGTGAGTATGTGTAAATTTGGTTTTCTATATACATTGGATAATAATAAGTATCATATACAGAATAGTAACTGTCCTATGATAGTGTACAATTATATTATTAAACAATTATTATAATATATATGATTATTTGTTTTTTTAAATAATCAAAATATTTTTCTTAAAATTAAAAAAAAATATTAAAATCTTTTGAAAATATACAGAAAGGGAGGTACAACGAAGTCTACGAAAGTGTCGTACAGAAACTAACATAGTATAAAATTGCAAGTCTGCAAAGTTTGGTGTTTATACGGTCTGCAGGTTCCTATTTGTTCCTATCCTAACTCAAGCTTTATGGCATAAATTTGTAACGAAAGGAAGACTTTTCGCCTATTTAAGAGTTAATTGTACACAATAAAGTGATACAAGATAGTATTTAAAAAAAACAAGGACTACCATATCTAAAAAAAATAACCAAAAACCGCATGTAAAGTTAAGTAAAAAGCCTTACAACAACAGCATTAGTATGGATGTATACATTTTCTTTAGGCACTGATTAGCCAGATTAGCTTAGCTCATCTTGCTATGTGCGATACACCGTAAAGCTAAAAAATATCTACCCATAGTGTGGAATGCATTTTGAATATTTACAGAAAACTTGAGGCCAGTCGGCCAGAGGCACAAAGTGTGACTATGTGTGTACTGTGGTTTCGATCCCCACTCGGTGAAATTAAATATTTATATAAATTTATTTTTTTTTGCTCTAGTGTCAAGGGAGCGTTGTGTTCTGCCACTCAGCACGAAGTGCCTCTAGAATTCAGCGGAAAGTTGCGAACGAGATGTTATAACACAAGGTTCCTTTTGAATACCCTGCTGTGTGCGGGATACAGCGTAAAGCTGAAAACTTAGCATTTTCAATTATGAACCATATATTAATATGCAAAATGCATTAAAGTCGACGTAGTCCTAAAACTGCTAGTTCATCGTGTCTAAAATTTGTGGGCCCAATTAATATTCTACCCGCAGTGCCACTTGCTGTGGACAGCACGGACTTGGTAAACTACTCACATTACACGCTTCAATTCAACTTGGGGATAGTTGTTATAGAATATATAATATACTCTATGCATAAGTTATTATATTTCCTTATTGAATTATTGATTTTTTTTTTAGTTTCACACTGTAACCCGCATAAAGAACTGTAGGGAGATGGAACCTACAATTAAGACATTCCGTTCCCCATTTTCCACTCAATTTTCATCACATTGTATGTTAAGTGACGGGAACGATCAACGCCGATCTTTGTCTTGTTACCTGAGCAACGAAACGAAAATATTTCATTTCACCAAGAGGAAATTGAAACCACAACCGTCGAGTTTACTCTCACGCTTATGTTGCTACACCACAACAACTAAAAAGGGACTTTGAAGCTAACATACCTACCTACCTATTTATACAGCGCAATAATGCTAGCTACAGGACCCGTTGACACGTATGGAACGTGTTGCCGTAGCAACGTGTTAGTCACTTTAAAAATACAAATGTGTGTATATTGTCAAATGAACATATTCATGTTGTGTGTTATACTTATTTCTTAAATTTTACTTAAATTTAATCTTTAAGGCATTAGTTTAAAAGAATATTAGCATTCTGTGTTCTTCAGTGTGCGCTCCTTTTATGGGAACAGCGTATAGGGTAAATAAAGAAATTGATCAAAATATCTCAACAGCTAAGGCTAAGTTTTTTTTTTCATTTCACCATGTTTATCTACACTGTCTTGCATGTGACGTAGTTATGAATACCAATAACACGGAGAAATAAAGGAATATGAATATTTAAATATTTTTCATTTTCGGCGTTGAGTTCCGCCACTCAACATACTATGTCTCCAAATAGAGTACTACAGAATGTACTGTCTTGACTAGCTCCTTTATCAAAAAAAAAACAAGAAATATTCAAAATAAAACGTGTAATATCACTTTAAAATAAGCTCATTACAATAACTAAATACAAAAAGTTCTTTAGGACATCCCTACACTCACGTCTTCACACATCCTCGTCCCCTTATCTTTCATCTCTTATCTCTCGTGTACCCAGCCTCCGTATAATTACGTCATCAGGATACACATCTTGCCGTTAACATATCCTAAACACATTTGTACGACCGACCTTAGCACTTGTTGCCCTCGAGGGCCCTTTAGACCCTACAGTGTGAAGTTTAATCTAAATAATGCACTTAGAATGGTCGACAAAGTATCTGTATCGCTGAGTCAACTGCTATGGTATTGATAGAAAGGAGTTTCTTAGTTCGGCTTGTTTATTTGACAGTGTTTGGCTTGTATTTGTTTAGTTTCTTTTGTATTGTTACAAAGAAAAGTAATAATAGTACTCTCTGTTTGTTATAGCTTCACGTTGTATCTCTTCTACAGCAGAGAAGGCAAGGCAAATTAGTGTTATGGTAGTTCGTCTCCATTAACTATCCAAATTTCGATTGCATTTTGAGTGGCAGAGATCAACGCCGCACTGTCATAATGCTAAAGCGAGAAATGAAAACTATGTATTCCTCCGAGTGGTAGTCGAACCCACAACTCTCGTGTTTATATCCAAAAAAATGTGATGTTTTGCCACGACGCGACGGCCTCAATAGATAAATTAGATATACTCGTAGCTCATATCCAACTTTAATTAAAATGTCAATATCATTTTAAAATTGTTTTAAATTATACTCGATTATATTTATAATTGATTTATATTTCCAATGAAAATAGTTCAATTAAATATATGCCTATTATTTATAATCTAAAAGATAATTAGTCCAAATACATAGTATTGAAAATAGCAATGTTAATTTTGCTTTCACTTTACTAATAGAAATGGAAGGCTTTTCATTTGAAAACAGTCGCTAAATGCTGACCGCATTTCATTGTATGGCGTTTAATATTGATTGGTAAGAGTACTAAATACTAATACAGCAGCAAATTGTGGAATTTACAGCAGCAAATGTTTGTGATGTTGAATATAACTAATACCATAGATGACATAGTGGTTGCGCAGTGAGATGACTGATTGAAAAAAAAATGCTTTAGGTTCGATTCCTACTCAGGGGGACGATTATACATGTTCAAATTATTTTCATTTCCCCGCTACAGTAGACAAAACGTGACGATAGTTCCTCAAAACGTGACACACAATGTCTCGAATTCGGAAAGTGGTGAACGGAATGTCTTAACCCTAAGTTTCCTTTATATACTATGCTATGCTAGAAATACAAGAAGCTGCTATTTTTACCCGACTGCAGCGATGCCCAAAAAGAGGATTATGTTTTTAGCGCATATGTATGTATGCATATAATTATGTGTTGTTCCCTTATACATATTTGTTAAAAAAGTGTACCGATTTTGATAAATTATACGTCGTTGGATTTGTCTTGATGGCGCGAGTGTTATTGTATAGATAAATTTTGTATATGCAGTCAATTTTTTTTTTTTGTCTTTAATTTACTTGTTTCCTTTTTTTGCTATAAGAGATGAGGACTTTGTGGCACAGTGGGATGTCTCATTGCAAGTATATTAGTATTTGTAAATATAATAGTACTCTGATTGGTATTGGATTTGATCCTCATTCGGCGAAATTTATTAACGACGTGGCGTTGATGCTTGGCACTCAATAAAACTTGTTTTGACTATGAGTGAAGAAAGGAGACC
Source organism: Heliconius congener (assembly GCA_018230605.1). Taxonomy (NCBI): domain Eukaryota; kingdom Metazoa; phylum Arthropoda; class Insecta; order Lepidoptera; family Nymphalidae; genus Heliconius; species Heliconius congener. Next base: position 9,389 of record DWAO01001386.1, read on the forward strand.
GAGTGCCTTGTCACTTGGTTCTGTTTGCTTGTAACGCTCCCCGGTAAAAAAGTGAAGAAAGAAAGGAACAATATAGGCATAAGCGGTTTAACTAATACATGAATATCATAAATATGTATGTATATACGTAAGTATTTCTTTAATGTATAAATTAATATTACTCGATTTTTAGAGGAAGACCGAATTCTGGAGGCATTGTTTGCTTGTCAACGCAATGCTTCTGAATCGGCGGAAAATGAAAGGTGCGGGATATAGCTCTGAAGTTGATTATAGTAGATGTTTTATCAAACGCTTTACCGGAAGAATCCTTTTTATATTAATATTTGGTTAGAATCGTCTTCAAATACAACTGCTGTTGATTCTTAGTATATAATAAAATATATTTTTATAAAATTATAAAGATAAAGCAAAGAAGTTTGGTTGAAAGTTAGTGACAGTTATCTCAGGAAGTACTGAAAGAATTATTTGAAAAACGCCATATTTACATTACGCCCATCGTTTCTATGTAACCCACCATACATATGGTTCAAGTTACTCGATCACTTGAACATGTATTATTATGACAACAGGTAGTTTATTCACCACGGGGGCGGAACCGTCGATAAAAGCTATTTACGACTTAATATGTATATGTTAAACTCTTCCGTTACTGAATAACTTAATTGACTGAACAACGCAAAGACTGAAAAACTTAGAGAGTTGATATATGTAAAATAGGTAAGTTGAGATATGGAAAAATAGGGGACGGAATTTACTTTATGGAAACGGAATATCTTAACACTAGGTTCCCAGATCCTCTCTGCCTATGAAGATGAAAAAATAGGAAATTTAAGAAGTGTAGGGCAGTATTAAGAAAGGATATTTCGAAACTAAGAAAAAAAATAAGATTTTCTATTTTACATCCTTACTTCCACCCACAAACAAATTTGCGGGCTGTGGTTATTAGTTACTAAGCATTATAGAATGAGATACACTATATATATTATTATATAGGTACATTTAAAATATGACCGTCCATCCATTTACTGGAGCGACTGAACCACTAAAATCATTACTTGCCCATGAAATATGTCCGTAACAAATCACTTCTGCTCTCCAACTTACTTAGAATAGAGCTATTTCTCTGAGGATTCACCCATTGCCTATTCGGAGTTAGATGTTTTCAAAATATTCAAGAATTTTTATTTTCTAATAAAAAGATATTTGTATTCAAAATCTATATATTATGTTAGTTGTTTAATTAGTAGCTTGATTGTTGTGAATTTTTTTTTTCTCAAATTTTATTTACGAGTGTTCTTACCATTAAGCGAGTTCTTTTTTTAATTTCAAACTAACAAAGTCAAAATAATTTCTGTGAGAGTTTGTTGCATACGCGTGCGCGATGGTTGTGAGTTCGATTCCCATTCCTTATGGGAATGAATTATTTTTATTTTCTTCGGTAAGAAGACAAAATGTGACATTAAGTTCGCCGCTACCACTGCCATTAAAGCGCAATATATGAAAAAATGGGGCGCTGTCTGGTCTGTCATTTGTTATAATCGAATGTAAATAATGAAAATGAATCGGAAAATGTGGATTGTGTGTGTGTGAAATGTGGATTTTTCTTATTAGACTAGGGAACAAAATATATGAATCATAATATTTACTACTTTTACTACTACGAGTTAAAATTGAACTTACAACTGTTATACATAGTCAAAAACCCCAAATTATTTACAATGACGTCACGTGATGATGTAATATTCAATATCTTCACACGAATTGCGGTCGGTAAAAGAAGGTTTATATGAAATATTGCTTAATTATACGTGGCTACCATTTAAGCTCTTTTATCTGTACGACAGACGGAGACAATGGACGATGAAATATGTACTGGGGGTGTAAATGATGACGCGTAGATATGACGACCACGTCATGCAATTTGCTGTATTACTGAATCAGGTAGGGCCATGGGAATGGTCGTCAAGTCGTACTTTAATTTGTATGAATTGTAAAATAAGAAATAAATAATACGCAATTAAAATACAAAGCCTGTCGTAGCGCAGAGGCACAAGAGTGCGACTGTAACGCGACGGTTGTGGGTTTGATTGCCAGTCGAGAGAATAAATAAATTATTATTTATTACTATTTTAATTTTTTCGCTATGGCACCAAGGCAAAAAGCAAAAAAAAATATAAAAAAAATATAATGTGTTTAAATAAATCTCTCAAAGTTTTACATATACTTATAAACGTCTTCGGTCACTGCCGTCATTGCCGGGTTCAGAGAATTGAAATTTTTCATATTTGCAAATACTAAGAAAGAGGAAATGAAAATAACTCATTTACCCCAAGTTAAATATGAACTCACAACGTCCACGTTTACAGTAAAACAATCATACTCAGTTCTTTCATTTACACGTGACTAGATATCGTTCGTATAACTATTATTCGGTCGATTTGTGTAAGGTTGACAAATGTAGGTCATCTCGTCTCTAATGGCCTCTTAGACTATTAGACAGCTGACAGTTCCAATTTAAACTATCGAGCCCATGCATTTTTCTTTATCTTTCTTGCTGAGATTTTGATCGTCGTTTTCTACTTAAATTGTCATGTTGAGAAATGTAATGTATGGATAGTAATAGGTTTGATTTCCGTTAGGTTGTAAATATTTTATATTAGTTTTAATTTTGCTACTTTATCTTTGTTTATATAATTGGTGGCGTTAGGTTCTGTAGCTCAAGAGAAGAAATTGCAGCACATTTGTGTTTCGGAAGCCTTTACCTAGTTCTTCTTTACTTACCATGCGTAAAAATAAAAAATAAAACATAAAACACTCTAATCAAAATGCAGGCAAACCGTGGCGAGGATAAAAAAATTAAAACGAAATATTCCTATTGCATTATTAAAATGACACAAAAATTATTTTATCTAAGAGATTCGAATGCATAATCAATCTAGTTATAAACGCACACAGCAACTGTGTCACAGTAGCGTTAATTAGCAAGCGCAATTAAAATATAATTTTTAAACTTTCCCGTCTAATGGCCCGCCGTCTAATGTCCATTTCATGTATCTAAGCATGTGGTTAAATATTCTTATATGTACATGTTTATACATCTCTTCTATGTTTCATCCATTATATGGTGAGCAGAGAGAAGTAAATAACAGTTATAATAACGGGCGTTTCGCCAGTCAACGGCCGAAGTATCGAAAATAAGGCGGAGCGTGGGGAACGGAGTGTCTATTAGGTTTTTGTTTCTTCTGCTTCTTGCTATCGTGAGGCTGAAAAATATGAAAAAAATATCAAAGTAAGTGACTGCTTTCTCCGTCCTGTTGAATTAAGAAACATTGTGTTTGGAAAAACAGAAGTAAAAAGTTAATTTCCCAAAGTGGAGGTTCCTAGGTTCCCTCTGCCCATAGTAAAAACTCAAAAACACCTCGAAACTAAAAAACATGTTACTTTTAAACGCCTTATTCTGCATAGGCACAGTAATTATTGTCAAGGCACTTTTGTATAAAAAAAATTTTTCATTTCATTGAAGTATCTATCTGTGATTTCAAAATAACCGAATATTTTTATATAACTATTTACACAATAACGTAATATAAACAATAACATAAACAATTGCATTAAACATTTTTGTTTGTTTTTCTGTTTGTCCGGGTCAATCTCCAGAACAGCTGGGCTGGTTTTTATGGATTTTTCAATGCAAGCAACATATAGACCACTCCGGAATTCCCACAAGCGGGATTTGCATACTTACCGCCTACCTAGATGGATATGTTATAGTAATACATTTGTCTATTAAAAACGACAATCTTTGTTGAACCCAATCAAATAAATTAACAAAATATATTGAAAAATATTGAAATTACAATTTATGAACTGTATTACAGTTTAGACAACCATACTGAAATAATGAAGCAATTTTCTCTAAATATGCCTCAATAATTTTAATTAAATTATCATTTATAGTTCAAGCGGACGAAACCGAGCGGGGGTCACTAGTCAATATAAGTACTTACGTGTACTACTATTGTGATATATGTAAATTATAATAATTTCTTTACACTACTTTTTAATCGCTTAACTATCGAATAAAACTATAGTACTCCGACGACATTTACTATATTCTGTAACTTATACTTTAGACGTAAGAATAATATCATTTAAAATGTATTTCTATTTCTCTTTTTATTTGATCCGGACAGACTCCGGTCAAAGTAACTGCAAATAATATGGAAACGTGACGTGCTTATATACGGTTTTTAAGAGTAACTTCTACTCGTTCCTTTGATAACCTTACTTCTATGGTATTGAATTGAACGTTTCCTCGTCGTGGCGCAGGAGCAAAAGCGTTCGACTATAAACGCGACATGTTGTAGGTTCGATTCCCACTCCATGAAATGAAATATTAAATATGTTAATTTCCTCGTTCTGATAGCAACGGCTTTTGCCTTGCTATCAGAACGAGCGTTGAGTTCCGCAAAAGTTCCTCTTAAAAATAAGGACTGCTTTGTGCAGAATATATAGCGTGAGTTTAAAAATACTATTATAAATCTAACTAGGACTTATTACAGAAAATATAACATCCTTTCGTTACCGAGTAACTGACATATAACGCACAATTGGAAGTACACGGTGTAGAATGCTAAGATACATCACGTTCCTTTTCGAACGTAAGGAAGCACTAAAAGAGGGTTTCCCGAAAATTCTTACGGAAACGAAAAAAAAACATTTTTTTTTATTTCATAGTCCACGCAAGCGAAATTAGAAGCTACGATTCGTATTATGCATTATAAAGGTACCTTATACTTCAAACGTAACAATACTATCATTTAAAATGTATTTCTATTTCTCTTTTTATTTGATGCCTGCAAAAATTATGGGTATATTCGTGCCTGCAAAAATTATGGGTATATTCGTAAATGACGTGCTAATTAAGTGCTTATTTTTCTGCTTATTTTAATAGAAGAGTAAAAAAATCTATTATATATCTAACTAGGCCTCAATACAGAAAATATTATTATACATATATTTTATACACATTTATGCTTATTTACTAAATTACTTTAACATTTTTCCCCAAAAGTGTTCTACTAACTGACAATAGTAGGGACACACATGTATGTGGGTGTACCGCAGGCAAGTAACGTAAGGTGTTTCATATAGCAGTCTCTAGCGAGCTGTAAGTCAAGTAAAATCGACTGGTTGTGGGTTCGATCCCCACTAAATAAGATATTTACTTACATTTATTTTTTTATTTCGCTCTGGTGTAGAAACAAAGCGCGGTATTGAGTTCTCTGCCATTTTTTTTACATATGATTATATTATATTTATTGTTCCTGCGCTTTGTGAAGTTGGTATTTTTTGTTCAAATAAAAGTGTATACCTGAAAAATGCTTGAAAATTATCACTTAAAAGTTTTAGTGTTTTTGACACTCCAAGATTTATTCTTAATCTAGAAACTTAATTATATTATGTACTATTCACAAAATTTCAAATTTTTTTAACTTCATGCTCTATCCCTCACATAGCAGGGTAGATGGAGAAAACATAAAACCTATTAGTGTTAATTTCTCCGTTCCCCAGTTTCCGTTTCTCGTTACCAATGTAAGGAAATGAAAATATTAATTAATATTAATTTCTTGAATAAGAATCGAAATTGTAATGTATTATGATAGGCAAATTAAAAAAAAACTTCTAATATTTATTTTATTTGTTCTAGAGCGTCTACTAAGTGAGAGCTTGATGGCGCGGTGACGCAGCATGCGCCGCGCGCTCTTTGCCGCGCTGTTGCGGCTTTTTATCATCGCAGGTAAGTTTACTTAATAAATATATTTTATTATTAAAAAGAAGTGAGAAATCACTCAATTTTATTTTATCTTCTCACCTCTAATTTTAGGATAGACAAGTACTATCCTTTTAGGAACTTATCATCTCACTATGTCTCACTAAAATAATTGAATAAAAGAATGCTTTTATTATTAATGAATTTATTTATTATTTTCTTTACACTGTATCCCGCACTTAGGAAAACTAGGAATCTAGTGGTAAAATATTTTTATCCACACTTTCTGGTGATTTCCCGGGATATGCATTTTGAATGGTGGAGCTCCACGCCACGTTTTGCATCGTTACCAGAGTGAGAAAATGAAAATATTTCCTTACCCCGAGTGGGAATTGAATCCACAAATGTTGCGTTGTCATGAGAGCTTCAATGGTAAATAAATGTGTTTTAAAAATAATTAGTTTTGGTTACAGTCACGTTTACATGATGGTGTCGAAAACAAAGACATTGTTTATTGGTTAATAACTTCCTACACTTTATTCAAAATTTTACTTCAGGTTGTTTTTTTTATAAATACACTATAAAAAATCACGTATAGTATAATATTTCACAAATTTCTCTTTTACTTTATGAGGAAAAAGCTTTCGAAAAACCATTATTTGCAGTACGAGCTTAAAACTAAATGACCCATAATACGTATATTGTTAAACTGTAATTAAACTGTAATTTCAAGTTCATTTATCATTTTTATGAAAGAACTAGTTTTTTATATGGAAATTATTAACATAGCCACATTTTGGAACTTTGAGAGAACAATTCGTAGTTATAACATTATATTCATCTGTCGTTTCCAGGTTTATTATGCTCTTTATATGAGAACGTCATTGTATGAAAAGAGCGGACCACTTCTGAGTAATTGTTTTTTTTATATATTTATTAAAAAATTTAAAAAACGTACTTTTTCAGTTGAAAAAAAAATAAAATATTCATATTAATATTTTCTTTCTTTCGAGGTCGTTGTGGCGCAGGTGCACAAACGTGCGGCTTTAAATGTGCGATTATGGGTTCGATTCACACTCGGAGGAATGAAATATTGAATATTTTTATTTGCTCGCGCCGGTGACGAGGCAAAGTGGAGTGTTGATACTTATCACGCAATGCCTTAAAGATAGCGAAAAGTGGACACGCAGTGTCTTAACATTAAGTTTCTAGGTTCCCTCTGCCTACCCTGCAATGTGCGGGATACAGAATAAAATAAAAAAAACACTATAAATTTTTAAAGGATGTTGTATTAAATAGAAAAAAAGTAAAAATTCTAAAAATATATATTTGTTCATTAAATGAGGCCAGGTACAAAGTGTGGCTGAAAACTCGACATGTTGTGGGTTCAATTTCCACTCGAGAAAATGAAAAATTTTATATTTCCATTTTCATCGCTCTGATGTCGAGGCAAAACGGGGCGTTGAGTTCCGCCTCTCAAAACCCCCTTCAGAATATGGCGGACAATAGTGTCTTAACACTAGGTTCTAGGTAGGGCCGTGTGCGGAGCGCACAACGTGACGCTAAAAAAGCTTTCAATTATAAAATATAGAAATGTACAAATATTATTACTGCCTATATATATATACAGCTTCATATAATTGTTAGGAAAATGATATGACAGTACGAAAGATATATTTTATTAAGAAACAACTATAAATCTTACTCGTGGCGCAGTTTGTAGGGTAACCCAAGTCGCCCATTTTTGCATTTCTCCGAAGAAAACCATCTATTCTAATATTCATTCTAGTAAAGTAAATTTAATAATTTTGTGTAACGAAATTCTGAATTTTCCAACATTTTCTCCCATATCTCCAACCTCAGGCAGAGGAAATCTAACGTTAAGACACTAAGTCGTGCTCAACTATTGAGACATTATAGAGTGGAGGAACTGAACGCCGCTCTTTGCCTGGTTATCAGGATGTGGAAATGAAAATAATTTATCGCAATCCCTCAAGAATTTGTCGGAAAATGGGAAAAGGAAGTGTCTTAACATGGAATAGAGTATCTTAACACTGAGTTCAATCTGCCTCCTATATGCGGGATAGAGCGTGAAACTATAAAAAAGCAAACTTTAATATAATTTTTTTATAAATAAAAAAAAATTGTACATACTGTATTATTTGAAAGAAAAACAAAGCCTTTATAAATTATATTATAAAGAAGAAAATGAAATGTAACACAAAATCTGAGAGGGTGTGTTTTAGACTTATAAATCGTTTCTAATGTCTTTAGCCCGCGGCGTGGAATTGACCCTTCGATGGCTTACCCTATTTTTGCAGATCTAGATTTTTCCCTAGAGCTATTTTAGTCTAGACTTATAAACGTTTTTAAAATTGCCAATTTAATTTGATTATGTAATATAAACAAATATTCAAATATTTTGTTTTCTTTTAATGTAGTCTTTTAATGTAGTTTTCTTTTAATGTAATTGTTGTCCTTATAAAAAGTTTTTAATAAGCAGCGATATTCTTATACGAAATATCTTAGAGGAAACTTATTTAAATAATGAAAATGAAAGTAAAGTAAATTAGAAAATGAAAGTAACTTAAAAAAAATATTTTTTTGTAATTTAACTTATGAAATACGAGAACGAACTTACAATAGCAAAATACTGACATCGAGGCACAGCGCGGTGTTTAGTTTCGCCACTCAATACAAAATGCCTCCAGAATTCGGCGAAAAGTGGAGAACGGAGTGTCTTAACTCTGATTACTCTATGTGCGGAATACAGCGTGAAAGACACAGATAACACTAAAACCATTTAGAAATGAAAATAAGCAATTTATATAAACCGCAGAATTTATTTCTCAAATAAAACACCTCATTCATCTCAGCTTTATGCCAAACATCTTAATTTATTTAAGCGAAACGAAAGCAAGTCCAATATAACTTGATCCTTTTCCTTCTATCAATGTATTTAGATGTGAATGTTATTTTAAAAGATGCTTGAAGCGATAGGGGTCTTAGAAACTGGATATACAATTAGGACTGTTTCAACTTATTGCTTTTAAATTTATTTTTTTCTTTATGGTTTATCCAAATTTTTTACTGTTAGTAAAATTTGTTTCTCTCTTTCCCATTTCCACCCATTTTATAAATTTTGTTCACACAGTCAAGCCGTCGTGGCGCAGTGATCAGTATTTGAGTGTAAGCGCGCTTGTAGGGTGTGGGTTCGAACCAGATGAATTATTTTCATCTCATCTGAATTAAAATTATTACATTGTTCTGGAAGAAAAACAGCAACAGTTTATATTGTTGTAAATGTTGTTGAGGAAAACATAAAAGAAGGGGTTAGCTGAAGTGGCTGAATGGAATGGGCGTAAATCCGAAGGCCGCTGGGGAATACGTCTCTTAGAATAGAAACTCCGTACAAAACGTCCAGTGGGACGATTCCTGCCAGATGGACCGAAGAACTGAAAAAGTTAACTGGAAGCGGATGGGTACGAAAAGCTGAAGGTCGAGAATGGTGGTGGTTCCCCATTCCACGCCTAATATTCAAGACAATGCGTCCTAAGTGCCGCAGCTGAACACTGCACTTGGTTTTGCTACCAGCGAGCGAGAAAAATCAATATAATTCATTGCCCGCCTAGGATTTGAGTCTATAATCGTCGCATTTACGGTCAGAGGCTTTGACACTATTACAACGGCTTCGAAATATTATTTATTTTTAATATATTATGAGTATTAGGCCTATTTCATAATTTTCGTCGATTATGGATTCCATTTAAATAGATTTTTTTTGTGCTTATGTTTTCATATTCACTTACTAATTTCTAATAAATATACATGGACCTTTTTAATTCATAGTTATTTGTTATGCATTAAAGGCTCTGTATTTTTTACTTTACAGTAACTTATGATTTATTTACCATAACCATGAATTGTGTATAATAATTTGAAGAGTTTTTATTCAGAGGGTGCCCTTATTCAGAGGGTGCCCTGACTAATATCTGTCCGATATTTGTTCTTGGGCATAC
>DWAO01001387.1:0-19177 GCA_018230605.1 Heliconius congener
AACCCACAACCAGTCGATTTTACAGTCACACTTTGTGCCCCTACGCCACGACTGGCCTCAAAATTATGTATAGAAAATATAGAAAAATCCATATTTAACATATTTTATATATAAATAAATCTTTCTATTATATAATATAAAAAAAAATTTTGTTATTATTTTGTAATAGAGTAGCAAAGCAAAGTGTACAGTGACGAAGTTTCAAAATAATATTTACTTATAATCAACAAAGATTAAATAAGTAAATACTATTTCCTACCTTTCCTCGTATGCAGGAAACAGAGTGAAGCATCTTTTTATAGAGATTCTCATAATCTCTATTTTTTAGTTACACGCTGTATCTCGCACACAGTAGGGAAGGCAGAGGGAACCTAGAGTTAAAACACTCCGTGCCCCACTTTCCATCGAGTTCTGGAGGAATTGCGTGTTGAGTGGCGGAGCTTAACGCCGCGCTTTCTACACCAGAGTGAAGAAATGAAAATATAAATGTAAATAAATATTTCATCTCCTCGAGTGAGGATTGAACCCACATCCTGTCGATTTACAGGCACTCGCTATTTTCTCACTTAATTTAATTTAAATATTAAATTCATGTTATTTGACGCAAAAAAACGGTAGCAATATAATTTACCCACATTTTAAAACATTAAAAACTGAATACACTTTCAAAATATACAAAAATATATGTTATAATAGTTTTACGAATCGTATCCAATCATATTTACCGCTAAAAGCGTATCCAAAATCGTGGGAACAGTGAAGACGGTCGCGGTCATGGTCAGTTCCGCTCTACATCTAGCACACCGGCGTATTCTAGATACTATACTTCCATTTGTTTCTTTTGTACTATTCTTATTTATAATATAACAAAATTGTATGGAGTCATAAAAATAATGAAAAAGACAAGATGAAAATGAATTAATATATGAAACGTCAACTGAAGTCAATAGGCAAATATTTTAGAAATCCAATATATTTTTATATATCTACCTTTAAATAATATGCATACGAATAGACATAAATGAAAAAAAAAAACTACAATTAATCTTAAGTCCTAATACCATATAGTATAGTGTAAGTCTAGAGGCCAGTCGTGGCGCAGCGGCACGAAGTGTGACTGTAAGACCGACTGGCTGTGAGTTCGATGCCAACTCGAGCAGATGAAATATTTACTTAAATTTATATTTCGCTCTGGTGTCGATGCTAAGCGTGGTGTTGAGTTCTGCCACTCAACACGCAATGCCTCCAGAATTCGGCAGAAAGTAAGTAACAACTAAAACATTAGGTTCCCTCTGCCTATCCTGCTGTGTGCGGGATACAACGTGAAGCTGAAGAAATGAAAATATACATTTCAATAAAATTTCATTTCCTCCGGTAGGGATCGAACCCACAAGTTGTCGCGTTTACAATCACACTTTATGCCCCAGCACCACGACTGGCCTTAATGTAATCATAAGAATGAAATATCCCGTTAGTCTTTAATAACGTTATGACAAAGGAAGTAAAAAGAAAGTGTGACTCAAAATCCTTCTCCAAAAATTTTACATTCTATAATGTAATTCCTATGACTACAGAATAAAAATCAAGTTCCAAAGTCTTTAATATATTTTTTTATTTTGACTAATACTTTTTGGCATTGCTCAGAGAATAAGAATGTACCAATTAATTAATAGGATTTATCGTAAAAATAGCTCTTACAAAACATAAACATATTTTCGGTGAACTAAAAGTAACTAGTAAAGTAAATATAACATTTTTTTTTAATTTCAGGGTCCCGGCTATGGTTGGTCGCGGTAACAATACAAATTTTACTGTCAATTGCAAATTGTAGCAAAACGCCGCATTACCGTCGTTCCTTGGTACAGCAAGGAGTAAGTTCAGCTATATTATTATCAAAATTTTCACTTGTCATATTCAAATAAACAGTATTGTTTCATTTATTTCAAATGTGTGTTAATTTTGTCCTTTTTGTTTCAGAATCTGCCAGTTTCGAAAGGAGGATGGCGACCGGTTATCGGGTCAGGTGGACTTTTATACAATCCTCTCGGGGCATCTCCCCTTCATGCTCCGTCATACAAAATACCTGTGCCCGTGCTAGATTTATATCCGTCTTCTAGTCGACCGCTAGCCGCAAGAGATGTTACTAAACTGACATCAATAGCACAATCATATAAACCGACAACTCATCGAACCGTATCCGTTTCTAACCACCCCCAGCCAGCAAATCAACCTATCAATTCATACTTAAATCCCTTTGCCCTGCCGAATAATTTGAATCATTACAAATTCATCCAGAACTATCCAGTCGATAGTGTCCTCATCAGGAATCCGAATAACGCTTACGCCGCTCGTCCAGTCTTACAGAAGCAGCAAACGAAACAGAAACCCCAATATCACAATAACATACTGCAGCAATTGACTAACATTCAGCCGATTCAATTTGGGCAGTACTCTACCGTGAAACCTTTAGATATATTCACTAAGGCGAATGCACACTCAAGACCGGATGGCAAGCGGCCACATTCGGCAGAAACGGAAATCTTCAAACCAGAAGTGTTCAAACTCGGCGACACAGATACAGCGTCACAATTTTTAAGCCAATCTGTGAAAACAGCTCAACAACAGTCTTACACGCCATCAAAATTCCCTATTAATCAATATGGACATCCATTCCGAGATACCGTCTTCCCGCCAAGTATATTAGGTGCGTTATATAAAAGAGTTTAAAGTTTTACAGCGTCATAGATAAATACATGCATATTTATATATTTTATTATTAATTTCAGGTACATTTGGTTCCTTTGGCTTGCAATCTGTCAAAGGAAGAGATCCAGTATACCCCACGACTAAGACTACGTTTTTGCCGCCACAAACTACAAAGCAGACACTATTTAATACTTATAATTTTTCACCTAACTTTAAATCGACGCCCGCTCTGTTCGCTACTAGCACTCCTAAGTTAACGACCGCCCAAAACTACAACTATTTCTTTTCCACATTAAACGACCTAGGCAATGTACCAACACCGCAAACGAAACCAGTGTCTTCATTGAAAATGGATCCTAACGTTGGTACTAAATTCAACTTTAAAGCAAGCCCACAAGATCATTTTATAAAAAATTTCAACAACTTTGATTACAATAAAGTTACAACTTATAGCCCCCCAGCAATACAAACATCATCGTTGGCTAGTCCCTTATTCAATGATTACGGACTTTTAGCTCAAAATACTGTATTCCAAAATTACAAAAATCAAAACTACTTGAATACAAATTATGATAAATCGAAACAGAAAATATCTGATAATGTAGGTTTAACTCAACAATTATCTCAGCAATATACAAGTGCGCCAGGACTGTTTGACTTAGAAAGCAGTTTGAACGCCTTGACTCATGCTCAACGTCCTTCTTATGCTGTAATAGAAAACACTGATGACGACACGAGTCACGCATCAGTTGCTCCTTGGACCGTCACTCCACAGTCACACGCTCAAAATCCAAAGACTGATGAACCGGTCACTAGTGCAGATCATGTTAACAATTTATTCGAAAAACCCACAACAATTTTGCCTGATTTAACCGAGGAGTTTGCTATTGTAACGGAAAGCGATAATAATGAAAACGTATATAATTACGACAGTCAACTGGAATCACAAAGCAGGCGTCCGTTAGGCGACGACTTTGAACCAATTGGAAAAAACAAATTAAAAGAGTACTACTACAAAGTATCGACTCCAACATACACCGAACATAAACCATATAGGCGGACTAAGAAACCAACTAAAGCTCCTAAAACTGAGACGACGTCAGCTTCATATGTCGTTAAGGAAACAACTGAAATTCCGTTAGAGTCATTGCCCACGTTACCACCTAATAGGCATTTTAAACGGCCTAGTACACCTGAACCTACAAGTACAGACAAGATAAGAAAACGTAATAAAATTCGACGAAGAAGACCATTGAACCGTACTAGAGAAGAAACGAGTACTCACAAAGAGGCTCTATCGACAGAAGCCCCTACAACGACTGCTGAAGATGTTCATACCATTCGACCTCGTATCAGACCAGTTAAAACAAGAACGGAAGCCACAGTGACTACACCTACCGAAACCACTGAATTGACAACAAGTGCTTTACCCACTACCTCTCCAACAAGACCAACAGTTCTAAAGAAAAAAATGATCGGTCATCGTCGCCCGCTAACGACGCCATCAGATACATTAGAAACGACCACACAAGCAGCCAAAGAGAAAGATAACAGCAGAGAGTCTTCTATAATGAAAATATCTTCACGTCCCCAGCATTCAAAATCGCCTTTAAATTCGTATCAATATAAAAATAATGATATTCCTGATTACAGTCACAAACAAGATGAAAAAGATACTCCAACTAGTGACGTCTCTGTAAGTATTAGTGACACGCTCAGAGCTGACACTTTAAAAGAATTTTCATTTCACAGAGATGTAAGACCTGTAGAGATCAAAGAATCAACTACTGCGCCTGTAAAGGACAAGACTGATTATGAAATTACGACTTACGCCCCTCGCTTGGAAGCGAGCTCCAAACCACCAGGGAAAATATCACGACCTAGACTTAAGAACAAACTTGACAGGCCTAAATTCAGCGTTAAAGATTACAGAAATCGTTTGAACTCTACAACAAGCACTACTGAGAAAATTGAAGAAAATACTCCCAAACCAAGATCTACTCAAAGAAAGCACCCATATACAGAAAGCGTTTTTACTGACATCGAAACTACTACAGAAAGGAAAAAGTTTACACCAAAAGAACCACGACACAAATTAAACAGAACAGAGAACAACGAACAAGAAATACATTCAAGACATGCTTCAAGACAAAAACAGAACTCGGAAAATGTTGAAACTTCAACACATCGGACATCCTCGCGGATACGTAACGGGCAGCGACGCCGACCAGCAGACAAAGAAGAAAACAACGAGAGCTCTACACATGCACCCCACAAACGACCATTAAGAAAAAGAATCCAAGACTCGGATACAGGGGAATCAGTACAAGATATATCAGTGACGGAAACGAACGATCACAGAAACGATATCACAGAAAGAACAAAATCAGAGAGCGCCATCATGAAAATAGCTGATAAGAAGCACCACGAGCCTATAGAACGGCTGTTCGAACATTCTCAAAGAGTATCAGACTTAACTCTTGCAGCCAGCAAGGACTATAACACGCCTGGCATGTTCAAAACAATATCTTCTAACAGCAGAAGGATACCTAGTTACTTTACCATCGCCACAGATGACCCCATACTACCCATCGAGGCCTTCTTCCCCCAACTGAATCAAAAGAAGGAATCGTAAAGTTCCTAAGAACTGAACTTCGACTGCCAAAGCGTCTTCTAGTTTCCAATCTCCCGCAATATAACTAGCATTTACAGTGGATGTACCCACCTGCTGTCTCTCGGTGCTCATTTTAGTATTAAGTTTTCATATCTGGTGGTATGATGTTTCTAGGCATTGGATTATATGCACTTGAATAGAAAATTAGTTTAGAATAATATATATTTTTTTATGATTGTATTAAATTGCGTAGCGTTTTGCAAAGAAATTAATATTAAATTTAGAATAATAACGCGACAGTATAGTAGTAGTAGTAGTAAAATATTTATTTAAATTTATATTTTCAGTTCTTCGTTCTCGTGTTAGAAAGGATATTCCTTTGCCAAGAAAGGGCGGCGTTCAGTTCCACCATTTAACACGCAATACAAGCGCGTTTTCGATGTAATTTTTGGTTTAGTTTAGGTATCATAAAAGAAAATCCCTTTTTATATTATTAATCGTATTTTATTATTACTTCATTTACTGCAGATACATGATCTGTTTTGTTAATTAATACATTTCTTTAAATCTTTTTTTCATATTGATATACTTCGAACTAGACTTGTATAATAACGGATATAATTTCCACGTGTTCCTTAAAACAGTACAGTATTTTATATTTATATATAAACCAAATATAATATTAATAAAAAATCTTTTTTTACTTAATAAATAAGTGTATGTAATTCAATGTTTAATAACTAGAATTAAAAGTGTATGGCTGTTTTGATTTCTTTGTTTGTAAGAGTGCATGTTTCTCAAATATTTATGTTAAACTGTAGTTGTAGTAGATATGTAAATAAATTATTTCTTTAAAGTAAAATGCCATTTTGTTTTATTATTGTTTTAATTATATCATTTGGTGGCTTCTTCAGCTTGCATTTTCGCCATTTTCTGTACACATTTCA
The DNA here is from genome assembly GCA_018230605.1 of Heliconius congener. NCBI lineage: Eukaryota > Metazoa > Arthropoda > Insecta > Lepidoptera > Nymphalidae > Heliconius > Heliconius congener. The sequence continues at coordinate 6,268 of DWAO01001387.1, forward strand.
CAGCAGCTTGGTGAATGGATTTGTCTAAAGCATCTAAAAAATTAAATAAATACATATATATTAAAAACACCGGAAAAATTCATTATTCACATTTATAATTAACAAAAAAAAATTTTTGTAAGCGTTTCTTTTTAATTTATACACTACTCCACTATCATAAAATTTTTAGTAAGCAATATTAATAAGAATAATAAAAAAATATATATGAAAGAAAAAACAAAAATGATTTATGATAAAATGAAAAATTAAACCAACTCACAAATCTTATGTTGGCCTTTAAGTGGAAACCGTAATCTTAAGCTGGCTGGATTGGAGCAAATGAAAACGTATGGACTGTCATTTTCGCCGTCGGGATATCTGGAAATAAATAAATAAATATTATAAATAATACAAACCGCACTATAAATAGTGATATCAATATAATAGAATTATGAATAATGTTCTTTAAGAATATGTATACAAAAAATTGGGACGGCATTTGAACCCACGCTCCTTGGAAACCTTTCAAGACTATTGAACTATTTTTCTTTCCTAATAAGTAAAAAAAAATTAAATCCGTTTCACGCTGTATCCTGCACACAGCAAGGTAGGCAGAGGGAACCCAGTGTTAAGACACTCCGTTCTCCACTTTCCGCCGAGTTCTGGGCGCATTGCGAGTTAAGTGGCGGGACTCAACGCCGCGCTTTGCCTCGACACCAGAAAGAAAAAATTAAAATATAAAAAAATATTTCATTTCCCCGAGTGGGTATCGAACCCACAACCAGTCGATATTACAGCCACACTTTATGCCCCTGCACCTGCACCATATTATAAATATTAAAAATAGTCGAAGCGAGTTATTTTTATTCAATCAATGTCTTGAAAATTGGACGGTGGGGAACAGAATGTCTCAATACTACTCTGTGCCCACCCTGCTTTATGATAGCCTACCTACTTTATAAAAAAAACCAAAAATATTCGAGAAGCGTCCTAGGATTATTTATAGGTAGTTCATATATATCTTTATTCGTTTTTTTTCTATCTATTCCTCAAATATTGCACTATACTGTAGCCGGTTCAAATCTTGTTTAGAAGAATTTGTACTTAAAAAAAAAAAATATTTCAGTATTGATTTTTTTTTTGTATAGGAATTGCAGGATACAAATACAAAGATTTTCTTATAAATAGGGAAAAATCAATGATCTTATTATTATCGAAAATAAATTTAATTTACATTTTGGCATATTCCTCTTGCGGCAGACAGGCGTCGACGCTGACGCAGCCGAGGAGACACCCCGTCGGATAGAACGATAGGAATTTCAATTGCTTTTCTGTAACAAAATAATGTTTATACTATTATATTATAAAATAGGTATGTTTAACAATGTTATTACATTTTCCTTATGTTTACTTTACATATAAATCTTTAACTATTATCTATTCTATCAAATTGTATTTTGTTTTTCTGATCTTGTTAAGTAAAGCTCGGGGAAAGGATTCACCAAATTAAAACTGGTAGGAAAATATATTTTTTTTTTAGTTCACGTCATATCCCGCATATCTGCAAAAGGCAGGATAGGTGAAGGAAAACCAATGTTACTAGCTCGCGGGATAAACGAAGCGCCATGTCTTGTATTCGATAGAATAAACAGAAGTTAACCTCACCTGGATACAAGACTCGATATTGATTTTCTAAGGCGCGCACGACGTTTTGATCGGGAGGTTTGACAGTTGCCGCTATCCAGAGGCGGCCGCGGTGGCTCGTGTACCATGTACGGCCTTCGTGCCTAGTTTATAAATGGTAGACTATTATTCAATTATGTTTAACTCCACGCTATACCCCGCACACAGCAGGGTAGGCGGAAGGAACATGGGAATCTAGGTTAAGACACTTCCTAACCATTAAAAGACTTCCTTTCCACACTTTCCGCTGAATTCTGGAGGCATTGCCTGTTGAGTGATGGAACTCATCGTTGCGCTTTGCCTGCGAGGAAATGAAAATTTGCGAAACGAACCCAGATTTAAGGAATAGGAATATTATAGCAGGATGTATATTTTCACTGATACTTAATTAATATGAAGGTTTAAATAAAATCGCATCCCACGAGTCCAACAAGCACAGACAAAAAAGTGAACTGGGCGTACGCTAAGCGCGATTTACGACGACGGATTATATAATAAAAAGTGATACTAGTAATAAATAAAAAAAATTATTTGTAATTAAATAAAATAAAGGACGATCATGTATTCGTTTTTTATACTTTCGAACGATATAAAAATATAAACTAGTATATTTTTGTATCATTCGAAAGTGCATACATAATTAGGAATTAAAAACGAATTTATTTATAATACATATTATGCACGCGACTGTACATGAGCGAATTTGACTCGTGATCGTGACTCACGTCTGCTTTCTCAGACATAATAACACATTTGCCAGTCTATACATTCATGGCGTGAGATTAGGGGTGGTTGGGTGGCCCATGCCCACCCCAGAATAGGCTTGTGCCCATCTAGAAATGTTACTTAGAAAAAAAATTGTCTTGATAAATAAAAAAAAACGTTTATACGAACATATCTCTAGATACATCCATGTTTACATTCTCGCTATTTTATAACATTTTTAACAACTTAATACTTACATCTTAATGCCCTCAACAAGTAGGGAGGCCCAGGGTTGATGCATCGACAGACATTTGCCGTTATCACTCATTTCCTGTAACTCCAGGTCTTGGATACGAGATGATAGGAGCCAGGTCGATTTTGGTGTATAATTTTGCACTTCTACTGTTTGATCGAACTAGAAGTAAATAAAGTGAAATTAATATTATTATTTTTAATTAGAAGTGACTTTTGAGTTAAATTAAAATAAAAATATTACTAAAGAATCTAAATATAAAGTATACGTTTTTTTTGTATTTTCGTAACGTTTTAAAGCATTGTTTTTCGTATTAAATGAATTAATCAGTCTAAAAATGTCAAACCTAGCAAATATTTGACATATTTTCGATGTTTTAATAAGATTCTTCTTAACTATACAGTTTTCATTTAATTATATATTTTTTATTTTTATTTCTTCGCTCGGGTGTCGAGATAAAACGCGACGTTGAGCTCCGCCACTCAACAGGCAATCCTCTCCCCTCCCTCTCCCTACCCTGCTGTGCGGGATAGAGCGTGAAGCTGATTTATTTATTTCTATAAATACCTGTAACAAAGGGGCATTGACCCCGGGTGCTACGTCACGATCAGCTGACGTATCCGATAAGAGATCAGTTCTCAATATTTGATTGTTAAACGAAGTGCTTTGTGTTATTTGCCTTATTTGATTTACATCCACTTCATGTTCTATTGTATTATCTTCTACTATTTGACGACCTTAAAAAGACAAGAAGAAAATATTAAATCGGTATTAATAATAATATTAACAAAGAGGGCGGTGGGGTCGTGGCGCAGAGGTACAGACGTGTAAACGCGACAGCTTGTGAGCACGATTCCTGCCCGAGTAAAAAAATATTTTACATTTTCATTTCTTCGCTATCGTGTCGAGACAAAGTGCGGCGTTAGATTCCGCCACTCAATGCGCAACGCTTCCAGAGTTCTGCGGGAAACAGAGTATATTAACACTAGGTTCTGCCACTCAACGGAAGGGGCATTGAGTGGTTTGTGGGGAAGGGGATATCTTAATAACAGGTTCCCTCTGTCTACCTATAGGTGGAGTGCGGAATACAGCGTGAAAATATAAAAAATGTCTCATTTACCAGCAAAATCAAACGTCATTTTCTTATTCAGTCTCGAACCGTGTTTCTTATCGTGCAGCGACTGTTGGTACTTTTGCAATTTCTCGCGTTCATTGGAAGAGAGCCACACGCTATTCGTATTGAAGTAGTCACTATCGTCGTCTGTCACTTGAGTTCGACGTTCACTGAGAAAAAGTTAATTTTGTTAAGTTAATATGAAAATTTTAGTTCTTTTTTAATTTTAAATTTATTTTCGTCTTTGAAGACACACGATGTCTTAAAAATAAGGCGAATAGTGGTGGGTAACAGAATGTATTACCACTTGGTACTATATAGCGGAGAGAGCGTAAAGCTGAAAAAAAAACTAAGTATACAAACAATTAGTAGACAGGCCATGTCAAGTGGCTCAATGAAATTATAAATTAGCTTCACGCTGTATCCCGCTCATAGCAGGGTTGGCAGAGGGCACCTAGTGTTAAGACACGCCGTTCCCCACTTTCTGCCGAATTTTGGTGGCATTGCGTGTTGAGTGGCAGACCTTAACGCCGCGCTTTTGCCCCGACACCAGAGCCAAGAAATGAAATATACATTTAAGTAAATATTTCATCTCCTCGAGTGGGGATCGAACCCACAATCAGTCAGTTTTACAGTCACACATTGTGCCACTACGCCACGACTGGCCTAAACATAATATATGAATTATCAAATATTAACATTCCCCTGTATTGAACCTATAACCATCGTCAGAACAGTTTCACAACTAAACCACTTGTAACATTTATAAAATAGATTTATTTCATACAAAACATTTAGATGTTATATTTTAAATGAAAATAGTAACTAAGAGTTTCACTATCTAAAAATTATAATCATTTTAAATTTACAAAGTATAAAAACTATACATTTTTCGAGCTTTGTCCGTTTGAACTATATGAATATTATTTAAAAATATACATTTCTCACGTAAAACCTAAAGCTATGGGAATTTCAGGATGAAAAGTAGCCTATATGTTGCTCCACAACCCCTCTATCTTTCAGTAAAAGTCAATGAAGTTTAGCCCAGACAGAGAGAAAGACAGACAGACAATATTTTTAAAATTGTTTGTTAATGTTTTATTATAATTTAAATAACTATACACACTAGAAAAATCATTTCTATTATTTAAAATGTTTACTACCTAGTTCTATCATATTCAAGTAATCTATTCCTATGAGAGAGTGCCGCTTCCCAGCCTTTTGGACGGCTCTTTTCCATTAATGACTCCATAAGTTTAGCACTGGACTTAGTCTTCGCATTAATCTCTCTTTGCTCATCTGGTGTACAGACCTTTAACATATTGAAAAAATTACGGTTTTTTAGTTACTTTCAACATTTGAAATATAATGATTGTCAGTTTTCTAGCTTTTCTAAGAAACGCAGAAGAGCACACATACCCTAAAATGCCCACCATTAAGGAACGAGGAAGATGGATATTGTATGTATGTCACATAAAAAAGACAATTAGACCACTAAAATAATGGCTATGTAAGGTCCTTGATCAATATTCATAATAGCATATATCAAATAAAATGAAGCATGATACATTATAGAATGAGTTCATCTTCAAAAGAAAATCATGCAAACAATCAAAAAATAAAATTTTATTCTGGTTGATCATATATATATATATCTAATTTCTAATATTTTTTAATAATTCAGAGTAATCTTCTACCAGAATGGTATTTTTTCGAATAAATACTCATATTTTATAAATAGTTTTTAAGTAAATAATATATCTAGATTTAAAAAATATGTAGTCAATATTTTATTTTAGAAAATAGACACTCTATTATATGAATAAAAAATGAAGTTAGTAACACTTACCAGGTTACCACAAAATAGACAAGGTCCGGAACCTTCTTGTTTGCATACAACTCTACCGCATTGCAGACAGTTGTTGATTAGTTCATGTTTAGATGCTTGGCAGTCACAGTGATGTCTGCCTGATTAATCAAAAAATTATTAAATCTCTATTTTAGGCCATAATGATAGTAATGCCTATGTCTAACAAAATGATACTACTATAAATTTATATAACAATTATTAATTACAAAAATTACTATATAGTAAGACTAGCAATAATACAATAAAAAGCTAGAAGCTGGTTTAGTTACTATACTCTGAAGTACAAGTAAAATTTTTGAAATCAAAAGTGTTCAGAATTCAAGAGCTTGTTTTATTGTATGTGTATAATTATTCTTAATAAATTATACTTATACTTAATAAACCTACCTTTTATCAAAATGACTTGAGCATTTTTGCCCTCTTGAGAATACAAGTTAACAAATTTTGTCTTCTTTTTTGATTTACTTTCAGGCTCAACTTCTTGTACTATTGGTTTTTCAGTACTTACAAAATCTTGCTGTTGTTTAGTTTTTGCAATTTTTTTTCTCTGTTGTCGTGTAAGAGATCCAGCTGTATGAATCAAATAAAATATATTATAAGTCGCCTGTAACCTTACCAAAGTAAAAAAGTTAAAGGATACTAACCTTTGGGAGGAAATAACTTCTTAGTTAATTCTAAGTAGAATGTTTTATGCTGTGAATTATCGAAATCAATTAATGTCTTGAGATAATCATTTAATTCAGCTTCATTCTGAATCGATATAATGTATCTGAAATAAAATAGTATGTTTCATACAATGGCATATGGCTTAAATATAATATTATAAATATCGTTATAAACAACTTACTTTATAAGGTCTTCAGGAACTTCAAAATCCAGTATTTTCGACAAGCCTTCACTAATCCATTGTTCCATTTTTTTATATTTCACAATCTTTAACAATTTTATATGAATTTTAAAACTTGGACTGTGCCGATTTCCGAATCGAATAAGCAATATTTTGAAAATGTCAATTGTCAATGTCATATTCTGACACGACATGGTCAGCTGTATTTGACATTAAGTTTCTGCTATATTTATTCTTTTATGGCTATTAGGCGTATCAGTGGAACACAATTAAGTTCCTTTATGTCGCATAGAATGAAAAATTATATTCTAAATCTCATATTTATTTTCTCAATCTTCATAGTGGACTATAAAGATTGAGAAAATAAAATTTAGGAGACCAGAAATTTGAACTTTTCTTTAACAATTATTACCATCAAAATAGTTTTATACTTTAATAAAACATTTTATTTTATTTGAAAATTCTCAACAAAATTAAACTTAAAAACATCACACAAATGCAACATGGTTAACCAGTTATCTTAATTACTTTTTTTTTCTGTACTAATGTTATTACTTTTTTACAGTGTCCTCCTCCTTCACGTGTTCTTTTACAATGTGGTGGAAAGACCACAATTATTTTGTAATTCTTAAAAAAAATACAGTTATTTGAAAAAGGCTTATTTCATATGAAATTACTGGAATATTTTCAAAGTATGAACTTAAGTAATTAATAAATAAAAATACAACATAACACAAAAAATCATTTACTATTTTCATTATCAATTAAAATTCGTAATAAATACAAAATTCGTTCTCTAACATCGGATATGGACTTATGTGTCAAATTTTCTGCAATAATATTTATCACATTTTTCTCTTCAATAATCTCAAGTATTGTTTTATCTTTAATTTCTTCAGGAGATAGGCATTGCTTTAATACTTCTAGAATTAATTTGTCTTCGTCTCGCCGCCATTCTGGAGGTTCATGTTTTAATTCGTCTTCAGACATTATTAAAGTCGACATATTTGAAGAGTCGTCACTGTCTTCGTCTTCTGTTATTATAACTTCTGATGTATCACCATTTTCCTGTAATTTAATTAATCATATTAATATTATAAATGTAATTATAAGTTTGTTTGTACTCTTTTAAGCCAAAACTACTCAAACGAATTTACTCTATCTTTGGATATAATATAAAAATAAGTTTAAGCGAGCGAAGCCGCGTTTGAGTCTCTATTACTACCTTTACAAAAAAAATTTTACAATATTTTATAAAATAAATAAATAAATAAGCTTTACGCTATATCCCGCACACAGCAGGGTAGGCAGAGGGAGCCTAGTATTAAGACATTTCATTCCCTTCGACACCGCCAAATTTTGGGGGCATTGCGAGTTGAGTCGCAAAACTCATCGCCGCGCTTTACCTTTACACTTAAGCGAAGAAATGGAAATATAAATTTAAATGAATATTTCAGAATCCACAACCAGTCGCGTTTTCGAGTAAAATTTATTACCCTAATTGGAAAATAAAACCACAATCCTTGTTTTAACAGCCAAACGTCACCATAATGCATCACGATGACTCCGGTTTGTTTCTTAATAACTTATTATTAACTACAAGTGTTACTGTAATATACACTGGTTGTGGGTTCGATCCCCACTCGAGGAAGTGAAATATTTAGTTACATTTATATTTTCATTTCTTCGCTCTAGTGTTGAGGCAAAGCGGGGCGTTGAGCTCCGCCACTCAACACGCAATGCCTCCGGAACTCGGCGGAAAGTGGGGAACGGAGTGTCTTAACACTAGGTTCCCTGTGCCTACCTTGCTGTGTGCGGGATACAGCGTGAAGCTGATTTTTGATTTATTGATTTAAGAACTACAACTGATTAAAGCCTTAACTGGTCAATTAATACATACACTTTTAATAGTAATGACTAGACGGTTAGGTGAAGAATTCTCTCTGGGTGATGAAGGTGTGTCATTTTCTTTGGCGTCGTTAATTTCCTCTTGCTCTTGCTCATCCTCTTCACTGAAATTAATTAAGAATATTTATAATGTTGTAGAGATTTTTTTTAGCTTTTTCGCTCTATATTGCTATATAAGGGTGAGACACTTCAATATATATAGAAATTTTTATATAATATAATTATTTAGCAAGACCAAATAGAACCTCTAACCACCGCATTTACTGTCAAATCATCATGCCAAAAGGTCTGCAAAACTATTTAAATATATTAAATTGGGAGTATATTTTATATATACAATTATATGATGTTCGTCTGGGGGGCGCTGAATAGGTATTTTGCACCGGGCGCGGGTTACGCCCGCTTCGCCACTGGATAGTTCTATTATCTATACCTGTTCGAGTCATCATCTTCATAATCCATAGTGGCAGTAGTATCTGCACATAGTCTCATTGTTTCGTTTTGGTTTTCCTCCTTTTCATTTGATATTACTTCTGGGGCTGGCTGACATGTCTCTTTTATCCTAATATAAAATATATGCATGTATTATTAGTAGTACTTCATAATATCACAGGAATAATGGTAAACAAGACGAATTAATTATAATGATAATTATAATATAGATAGGTATACATATATAGGTAGACAGTTTCCGCCAAATTCTGGAGGCATTTTGAGTCGAGTGAGTTACCAGAGTTTTGAGTTACCAGAGCGAAGAAAAGAAAATATAAAATATTTGATTTCCCGTCGTGTTAACAGTCTCACCTGAGCCACAACAAGCGTCAAGTTATTTAATTATTTATTATTATCAATAAATATATATATATATATATATAATAATAAATATATATATATATATATAATAATAAATATATATATATATATATTTCCATTTCGTCGCTCTGGTGTCAAGGACAAGCGCGGCGGTGAGTTCTGCCACTCAACATGCAATGCCTCCAGAACTCAGCGTAAAGTGGGGTACGGAGTGTCTTAACACTAGGTTCCCTCTGCTTACACTGCAGTGTGCGGGATACAGCGTGAAGCTGATTTAATATACTATAAAGTATAACATTGTCACTTACTCTCTCCGTCGATGAGGAAACAACGAGTATATATATTTGACTAATTCTGGAAATTCTTGTGTACATTCCATTAACTTACAACAAATGTCGCAACTTTTCAATAAATTGTCTAAATATATTTCTTTTAAGACTTCAAATATTTTACACTTCTCTTCTCTGCTTGGTACTTGCTCCTGTAAACATTATATTATAGATTAAAATAAAATAACCAGCATAAAATGTTATATTTAAATTTATTGTACTGTTAAGTAATTTTAAAATATTATATAAATTTTCTTGTACGCCAAAATTCTAGGTACAAATGTATCTTATCTTTAATATGTGTAAATAACAAGTTACAGTATAGTATAGTATAAGCAATTATCATTTTAGTAATTTTTTTACATTTTAATCTACTACTAATGATAAACGTGAAAGTTTTTGAGGACGTACGTTGTTCATGGCGCTCCATCAAAGTCAATCATATCGTGATATAATAAGTTCTTTGATTTTCACGATTATTACACATTGTAAATGAAACTATTTTAACCGGATTAATCGCGTATATTTTGTATTTTATACATTTTTGGGGAACATACAACATATATACTTATGCGGACTTTCATTACTACGGACGGATTTTAATACGGATACGGATACGGATACAAACTTTAAACTATTCAAGACAAACAATCCTACGGTACATCATTTTTAATAATAATATAATAATATTACGACCAAAATTACAAAACAATAATTACAAATTGTAGCCGTTATTTTATTCTCATGAACAACCAATACTATTTAAAGTTTCGTCCAAATCCGTTTAGTAGTTTTTTTTCGTAAACGGATAACAAACATACATCCAACGTCATAAACCTTTGCATTTTTTTCATGTAAAGAATTTATATAGTTTGGCTATTGCCATATATAACAATAAGATTTAACGTGCATTTAAGAGTGCGAAGCCGCATTTGGGTCACTAGTATAATAATATTTATAAAATGCAATACATTTATTTCTCATTCAGGAGGTCTGCTTTACTTGAGGTTTAGTCAACGTGGGTTCGATTCCTATTTGGAAAAATGTAAACCATTTTTTCATTCCCCACCTTTAGTTAGATAATTTATGGAGTTGAGTTCCACTCAATACTTATAACTATAACTAACTTCAGGCTTTATCCCTAGCGGGGTAATCAGAGAGAACGGAGCGCCAAACGCTACGGTTGAAAACGGTTTCAAATTAGAGCAGAAATTAAAAAAATATTCAAATACCATACTACCTCAACTTTGTCCATCAAATCTGCCACACAATTTCTAATGAAATAATCTTTGAAGACATCCATTTTTTCAGCTTGTTCGGCAGTTAGAAAACCTAATAATTCTTTATACATATCCACCAGTTCTACATCGAACGCTTGAAATAAGTCTTTGAAAAGTTCAAAAACGTCACCATTTATGACGTCGAACTTGTTGAATATCGAATGTATTGATCTTTTTATCCAATTGTTTCTGGCTATATTACATCTGTCCATCACTTTAATTTGAAATTTTATTGCAGATTCTGAAAATTAACAAATTAGGTTAATTACAAAGATTTCATTTAGAAAAAAACGTCTTATTAAATAAAATAAAAAAAAATTGGTAAAGCATATGAATTTAAAGAAATTTTTGAATAGATAAATATAGGGATCCATAAGTGGATAGTTCGATAAATGGATCGATGGATTGACGGATTCTGATCGATGAATCGGAAAACGGATGTCTCAATGAATAAATGGCTAATGCAATCTCAATGAATACATTAATAATATTTATTTACCAAAGTCCTTCGAACTGCTGCCATCTATATCCTTATGACTTCTAAAATCAGTTTTGCACTCTTCTATTTTATTTACTAATTCATCATAAATCACATTTGAAAGCCTTTTAAAATTATTAATCAATATTTTTAATTTATTCGATATGTTCGGATACTTTTTCTTTGTGCAATCGCAGCGTTCTGTTCGTTTTGTGTTAGAATTAAAATAATCTGTGATTAATGTTTGTTTTTTTATAATTCTTCTAAACATCCGACAACATTTACAATGAATCGAATAAATATTCGACTTATTACTAGTTGTAACGTTTTGATTATTCAAATCGATTCTGTTATCGATTGTTGTATCTGTGGCGAGTGGGGTGCAGATGGGTGTCATAGTACTATTGACAGTGCTCGTTTGTACTTGGATGGGTACTATTTGCGCGCCACTACTTGTATGAATAATTGTATATATATTATTTGATAGCAAGGCGGCTGTCTGTTCAGTTTTTTGTATGGGCACATCAAATTTGTCCACTAAAGCTGGTTTGGGAGCAATAGGCAACACATTCAATCTTGTGCATAAGATTTCTTTGGTAAAGTCTATGGGCAGTGGAGCTTTTTCAATATTAGTATTAAAATGTTTGCCTAATTCCACTTCAACACCTTGTGGTTCAGTTGGGCAATGGCGCTTCATATTATTTTTATATAAATGATTCTGAAAATGTATAAATGTATAATATATGAAGTTGATTGCATTTTTCGAAAAACAAAAGAGATTTTATTTACAATTAAGTTTAAAAAACATAATAACTTATAATGATGCACTCAAATTAAATATCGCTTCTTAATTTTAAGGCGCAGTCTTAGGTAAAATATAATACGAAGTAATTAATTCATTAATTCATAGATACACAAATGATACACTGTATATTCATTATAAAAGTTTTTTAACTTCACAATGTAGGGAATCGAACCCACAATTGTTAACTGGCTACTGTGCCAATGCACCATGACGGCTCCCTATCTCTTAAAGGGTTACATTTAGATACTTACTTTAAACCTCTTGCTACTTTTAGCGAGATATTTAATCCATATGCGAGGCATTTCCAATTCCGGTTGTTCATAGAGAGTTAATTTAGGGTTAAATGGATATAATTTGTGTTTTACTGGTTCTATTTCGTTGTATTTGAAATATCGCTGAAAATCATATTTTTTTATATAATAATAATTTTATATATTTACATTTATATAAAGTACATTTTTCTCTAAATTTTTGAGAAAATAGGTACCTTTTGGTTTACCGAAAGCTAACATTTAAAGTGGCGCTGACAAAAACACTTTGTATACATGACAGGTTATTTGGGTGTGGGTTGTACGCGTGTTTCAAATGAAAACGAAACCATTTCAAATGAATGAATATTGTAACATCCATTTTTTTTTCACTTATAATGATCAATGTAATCCACTAATACGGTTAAATTATTATTATTAATTTGTTCCGATTTGTGAATTTCAAATACCACATATTAGTAGATTCCATCAAAGCTGATTATCAAGTAACTCCAAATAAATAAATCAAATTATTAAATCAGTTTCACGCTGTATCCCGCACACAGCAGGGTAGGCAGAGGGAATTTAGTGTTAAGAC
>DWAO01001388.1:0-19175 GCA_018230605.1 Heliconius congener
TACAGTCAGGGTATGGGTTCGATGCCCACTCAAGAAAATGAAATATTTAATATTGCTCCTCGCTCCGGTGTCGAGGCAAAGCGTGGCGATGAGTTCCATCAGTCAACAAGTCATGTACTATCTGATAAATTCCACGTTATAAGTGTAAATTCAAGTCGACCGCCTCCTACTCACTACACCTGCATTTGAAGCTTGCGTGTAACTTTAACCTCACTCAGTATTTATGTTGTCAGACCTTTTATTTCGCTGTATTCAAAATAATCTACTTATTTTAGTGAAGTCTTACGTCATTGGTTGGTTTTACGTAATTCAGTTACAAAAGAAAAAGTCGTCGCGACAATATATTCTACATAAGGGTATGCAAAAAGAAGATAGTGTTAAGACACTTCGTTCTCCGCTCAATTCCGACCTAAATAGCGACAACTTGAGAGACCACAAAGAAATATATGGGAACCCATCGAATATTCTACTTTATTCTAAAAATCATATATTAATTCTCAGTGGTATGTAGTTTGGTGCACGTGCCGAGGACACGCGACGGTAATTAAATAACTGTTTATATTAGCTTAACTGTGAATATTTTTACTGTAACTTATAGTATTATAAAATAAGTAATTTAATATGAATTACTTAATTTAATGAATTTTAGTGTTTGTGCAAAATATATAGTTAATTTATTTATTATTTCGTAAATGAAGGTTTAATGATACCGCACTTAATTTTATGCCCATTTAGATGCAGCTGACTCTATCGCCACACAGTGGTATAGAGTCTGAAAAAAAAAGAAAAGGGAAAAGGCAGAGGGAACCTGGAAACCTAGTGTTTAGTTACTGCGTTCTCATTAAAATACTTCCGTCCCCATTTTCTCGAGACATAGCGTATCGAGTGGCAGCAGTTTGCAAAGCGAAGAAATTAAAATATTGTATATTTCAATCTGCCGAGTGGTAATCGAACCCACAACCGTCGCGTTTACAGTCTCATCCCTGCGTCTTGACGGCCTCTGAAGTTGAGAAACTTTTTAAATCTTTTTTCTGGTCTCCCCTATCGATACAATACGCACTGTCTCTAAATAGAGTAGTCCACAATCACCGTCAGGTTATTCTTAAAAAACGAACTTGATACCAATTTCACGCTATATCCCACACACAGCAGGGTAGGCAGAGGGAACCTAGTACTAAGACACTACGTTCCCCACATTCCGCTGAATTCCGGAGACATTGCGAGTTAAATGACGGCTTGATGTCGTTAATAAATTAAGATATTGAAAAGAAAATCTATTAATTAGCTAGCAATACTGCTAATGGTTACTTTGAACTAGACGAGGTCTGACTTGGGAACGTATTCCATCATACAGTTCCTAGTTTCTTGTTACTTTAGTTGAAACTTTCGAAGTACATTTCAAACTTGGATCCATTTCATGATTGCATTTTGGGTTACTTTGTATTATTGATACAGTTATAGGTGAGTGTGAATTTATTCGAAAGAGATTTTTTTATATCAAAAATATAGGTTTTCTTTCTCTCAAATTAGTTTTCGCGTCGGATGGTCGTGATCACTGGGTTTGTCAATATGAGATGTATTATTAATAATATACAGTTTAGAAACCAAAAATAAACGACTTTGCTACACCAAGTGCTACGAATGCTGTAGAATGTGCTTGGAGCTATAAGTTGTAGGAGCTTAAGCTCGGCTCTATCATCGGACCACCTTGATTGATATTGTCATATTATTATTAACTTCATGATAATATAATTATTAAAAGTGAGTTAACGTTCCATTGATGACTACCAGGAACGAAATGTTCACTTTAGGTTCCCAGGGTACCTCTGCTTAACCTGCTATGTACGGGCTACAAAGTGAAGCTTAAAAAAATATAATGTATTACAAATTAGAAAAAAATTAAAAAATATTATTGATACTTCAATAATATTTTGTAGTCTTTTTCGCCGCATTTTTATTTTTAATATTGTACTATAAAATAAAATAAAGTTTAATTCTTTAAATTAATATTCATGACCATTGAAATAAGTTATAGACACGTTCCACTATAGCTTTTATTAAATAGTACTTATATTTGATAAGAGTTTTAAGCTGGTGAAGTGCGACTATGTGATGAAGTAGCGTTGGACGCTGTCCAAATAGAGTCTTCAAGAAATGGGTTCTGTAGGTCTCATTAAAGTTATATCGTTAGTATGAGCCTGACCGGATTCAATTTTGTATATTTACAGTTTTAGTTAATATATTATTTAGCTTCACGCTGTATCCTACACGTAGTAGGATAGGCAGAGGAAAATTAGTGTTAAGACAATCATTCCTGACTTTTCGTTGAGTGGTAGAAACCAACGCCGCGTTAGTTTCCTTATTAGAACGAGGAGATGAAAATAACTCCTTGCTCCGAGTGAGAATTGAACCGCTACCATCGTTGCGTTTTGATCATTACTTTGATTTTTTTTTTCAATAATTTTATGTAACACAATATACTTAATTATAAAAAAATAAGCGAAAATAGTGAATCGTCATGGTGAGTTTATTTGCAGACTCTTAGAGAAAGAAAACGCATTACAGATAGATTTATTTCTAAGGTGTAATTGAATATTTAAAAAAAAGATTGTAGTACATGTACTCGTATGTAAATACTAGTTGCCTACAATTTGTTTTGCGGGATTACAAGGTGTAAATGTACGTTTTATTCGTTTCCAACAACAATTTTGAGGTATCCTCTTTAAGTGCTCGTCTGCACTCCCTAACCTACGTACCTGCAAGTGTCAAAATTCAACTTTGTAAGTCCCGTTGTTTTGTCTGTGCGTTGTCTGTCGGTCACTAAGTCACGGAAGACTTTTACAAGTATACGTATAGATAACACTTAATATAATAATGTCTGCGCAAAAATGTATGGAATAAAATAAAAACAATATACAGTAAATAAAATTTTATATACAAATAAATAAACTATATTAAATATTTATATAAACATATATACATACATAAAAGTAATATTTCAAATAATTTCTCAACACAAATATATATTGTAGTAGGATTTAAACATATACTATACAAAATGGACCGTATGATATTCTGAAACCTCCATCCATATACATTATATCGACCATTGGACCCGAAGCCTATTTTTAGCGATCGACCGAATCCTCCATACCTACATGAAATTCAGGACGTGTTTATTGGTCTGTTCCGAATGACGTCACACGCCGCCGTCCACCAATGACGGGAGGAGGCACTGCGCATGCCTTGGAAGCCTCCGCTTCAGCTCGAGCCGACCCCGTCAGTCTGGGCCCACGGTACTCAGGTGTGCCAAGCTCGCGATCACTTTACAAAAGGTTAATATTACTTATTATATATATATAACTAAACTATTATTATATTCTCAAAATTGTTGGATTCGATAGAATTACAGCAAATTTCGTGTTCTTGTGTATATTTTTTTGGTAAATTTGTGTTTTTTTACAAGTTGCATAATGGGTGTCATAGGTGGCGTGCGAGCGAGACGGCTATGTTTCAGTGGTATCCGAATTATAATATTATGTAATGTTGGATTCATTTCCGGTGTGCTTTTACGCCATTGCGGCTTTTTAAAGCTTTCTTTAGAGCATGCGGAAACGGATATAAGATATGTTTTTAAAAATATATTTACACATAAACTTTATAATTTACATCTATTTCAATTAAAACCTTCTGTATCTTCTGTATGATTTTATTATTTAGCTAGATAAAAAAATCCAAAAAATTCTATTTCATTTATAATGCGTGTTTCAAAAGAGGGTTCGCCCGTAGACGGGAATATGATAAATAATTCATCGTCGGCGTTCCCTGGGAACGTACACATGTATGTTGATTTGTTGTATTTACATTTTTTTATTATTATTATTAACTGACAATATTTAGACAAAAGTAAGTAGAAGAGACAAGCAATTGTCCTAATTAATAAAATGATTTCTTAGATAAGAACGAGTTTTCAATTTAATACCTATGTACGTTGAATTATACCTTTTACTTTTTTGTTTTTCTTTGTTTTTGGTTTTTTAAAGTAAAAATTTGGTGTTACAAAGTTTAATATTAAATTTCTACAAGCTATTTTGTATATATGAATAATAAAGTTGTATATTTCAATAAAATTGCATAAAAATTTCACATTTTTTCAATTTTAAAGCGAAATTTTACTAAAATTACGTCTCGAGTGTGCTTTCGGAAGCTTGCCGCCGGAAGCTGCAGCTCAGCCGCATCCGCTCGCCATCTTGCGGCCGGAAACATACTAGCTTCATGACTTCCGCGTCTTTGAGTACCAAAATGTAGGGCTTTGTGCTCTCATGTAATTTTGTAGGCAACGAAAGGCAACTAACAACTTTTTTATACTTGTACAAAGAAAAATAATAATAACAAAAAATATTAAAACAAAAAAGAATGTCCGTCGGCATTACTACTTTTAAATATTGTTAAATTTAGAGCATAGTTCAATTTAACAAAACTTTCAAATAATTACCCACACAGATATCCAATATGTAGATTCTAAAACTGACACAACCCAAAGACAGTGTCTAAACCACATGTTCACGTCTTCCAAGCCTACCAAACAATAGATATACTTTTAGCACTAAATCCATACATTTTGTTCCAGGTCCCAGCGCACCATGACCGATTAGCCCAAAACAAACATATCAAAAATGCACTGATAGTTCACTAAGTAACGAAACATAAGTAACATATAAGTGTAAGGTTAAGGGATATATTTAGTATCGTCGTAATTTCGGGGCTCAGCCCCTGGTAAGGTGGAGGAGGAAGGCGCGCTGCTCGGGCGGCTGCAAGGCGCTCTGCGGGGGGGCGCGGCGGCCGCTTCGCCCTCGAGAGTCGCGAGCTCTATAAAGGGTTACCTGACCAACAAAGTTGGGTCCCTACAGCTTAAAGATACAGGTAAGTTGTTTTTTTTATTTACAATTATTGTTAAAAATCGGAGTTTTTCTGATAAACTGGAAAAATATAATGTAATGAAAAGAAAAAGGCAATAACGTAATGTAGAACATTCTTTACAATTAAGTTAATAACTTCTTTTTTTTTATATGGCTTTAAATCTTTTATTTAAGAACATGACTAGAAATACCTACCTATATCTATTCTAATTTTAAATTATATACAAATATAATTAATTTTTACTGTATTCTTGCTCGGGCATACAGTGTTTGGGCTAACGAAGAGCAAATGTTTGCTCTGTATCAAGTGATGTACCAACTGACAAGGCCGAGCCGAATAAGGGAGCGATGTTAGTTTAGAAGTGGAAAAGTGAATGCGCACCGCATTGAGGGAGCATCTATTGAATTATATATTATAGACTGTTCTATCATTTTAAATTTTAATAGATATATAATTTTTAAGGAAGTAGACTGCAAAATATAATTTTTGAAATTGACGTAAAGAAAATTATCGAAATAATAAATATCAGGCGCAATTATACAAGCGTGTGGCAGTAAGCGTGACAATGGAGAACGAAAGTGTCTAAATGACATCAGAGTTCTTTAACACTAGGTTCCCTCTGCCTACCCTGCTATATGAGGGGTACAGCGTGAAGCTATAAAAATATCTAAAATTTAAATCGAGATGTAAAAATTTGACTATTAATTAAACACGTCTTCAAAACATTTTGTTTTAAAAAGCTATTACACAACTAATGTTTTTTTAAAATAGCAAACTTTACAACCGAGCTCGTCTTGAAAAATATTATTAAAGAAACGTGAACGTTAAATTATATAATTCTAAGTATTTCTTTTACATATTTTAATTTTCAACAAACAAAAGTAAAGAAGAATCGGGAATGAGAATCGTTACATTATATTTATTATGATTTCGACGATCCACCTTACAACGTGTAATATGTAATAAATATGTAAAAAATAAAAGGCTCTAAATCTACGATAATTTCCTTACAATTTCGTAGTCTGAACTAGACAAGGTTAGCTACAAAACCTACAAATTATAACAATTTAGTCGCCCGATGTAAACGTTCTAACGACGATCTTCAAAGGTTGGTAATTCGCTAACTGTGCTCCTGCGCCCTCGCTAATTGCATCAATTACGGACCACCAACCCATCTTTTGCTTCGCTAAGGTTGAAATTTTGTATTTATTTTATACATTTCTCACGTTTTGTAGGAAAAGCAAAAAATAATATATTTGTGAAATATTGCTTCGCTCATTCGGCGCAATAATAAGGTGCCATCAACCCGAATAAATATATTTAACTTGATTTATTAAAAAAAAATACAATTACTTATTGTTGCTCCAGATCAGTGACTTTTTCTCCAGTTTTTATTTCAATAAGGATATTACGACTAAAATAACTCCCGGTGGATATATTGGGTATACGATGACGTCACACTTGTTATTTTGCGTCACACTCGATGTCTAAAAAGATGTACAACATATTTTTTATATACATATACAGTGTAGGGTGTTTAAAATGACAAACACATATCGAGTTCATTGGGTTCTCGTTCGAAGAAAAACATAGGACGTAGGACGCTGTTAATAAAATGACTGCAAATAAAAGATAATAACATAATGAATTTTATAGAAAGTAAAAGAAAATTACAGCAAAAATAAGTAACAGAGTAATGTGTAATAAAATGAAATGTCGAAAGCTTAATTTAGGTTTTGTATACAGTCATACATACATTCAATGTACGAGTAGAACACAAAGGTAACTGAAGGGGACGTCGGGGCCACACGCATATGAATATTTGATATTGCAGTCCAAACTCTTAAATCATGCAAATGTGTACAGAAAAATATTCCAAACGAAAATGAACCCTAAACTTAAAATATTATCTGAATTTTAAACACGAAATCGCTTGAAATATCAACCATTCTGTAATCGCTTACAATAAACGAAATAAAATAACGTAGCCATTTTCTTTTGTTCTAAAAATAATTAACTTGCTAGAATAAATTAAAATAAATAACCTTGTATTTTAATTGAGCTTTGTTGAGTTGTAACTAATGAGATTTAAATTACTTTGTACTTTTATGTACATAATATGTAATTGTTCCATTTTAAATTCACTGAAAAAGTAGTTCTTAACCTCGAACTTTATTTAACAGTTTTAATCTGTTTACCAAAAACATCACGGTGAGCAGAGAAAACCGAGTGTTAAGACACTCGTTTTCCCACGCACCATCTAATTTTCGCGGTACTCTTTGTCTTGTTGCCGGAAAGTGAAATGAATATAACTCATTTCTTCGTGCTACTATCAAAACTCCAACCTCTGTGTTTTCATGTTTACTGTGTTTTCTAATAAGGTCTTTATATTCAGAAGTAAGGGGGTTGCATTATCTGGTTATATTAAAGGTTTAATTATTATGTCATAATTATGGTGAAGTGTAACTGTTGATTCTATCGCTAAATAGGGAATGTAGGTTATTTTCAGGTGAAAAATCATGAAGAAAACTCAACAGTATAATAAAAGTAAAAAGATTAACCATCTAAGCGATAGTTTTATTTCTAGCGAAGTTTACATTTTAAAATAAATATTTCAGAAATATTATGAATGTAATTGATTTTTTTTTTCCTTTTATTTTATATTCGTTTGATTCATGTGTAGGTAGACTTCATTCTACATTTTCAAGTTAACGTTTACTCGAATATTCGTTCAAATCGATGCAATCTCTCGAGCACGATAGTTAGAGAGAACAAATTGGATAACACCTTGGCCTGAGGCAATTTTGAGATCGGTTGTATTGATTTTGAGCTTTGGCTGCGTAGCTTTGATGTTTGCTTTGAATAATACACCGTTTCACGATGGTTTAATAAAACTCTATACATTAATTGAATAGTTCAAACGAATATTCTAATTATTTGCGTTTGATATAAGCAAAATTTGCTTACAACAAAATATGTAAACAAAATATAGAAATAAATATAATATGGATTATGATGACGACATTATGACTTTCCTGACGTATTGGATGTTTAGATTGTATGGAGTAACATAATAGTTATTTAATTTTATATAATAAACACATATAAATTATTTATTATATAAATTATCTGTTAATACATTGAATTTTTCCAAACATATAACACAATAGAAATAATTAACACAAAGAATTCCTTTTCAATATTATTCTATGATCATAAATAAAATACAGCAATAAATCTAACTTTTATTTAACAAAATCTCGACTTGAAAACTACTCGATTCTAATTGATTTCTGGAAGGATGTAATCATTATTACGATTAGAGACACTTGTAGTACTTCTCGATTGTCGGCGCGCGGCCTCAGTTTTGAGTTTGCGTGGCAAATTATTTTTTCGGAACAAAGACAAGTTGAATGCGTAATTGGGGTGCGAGTTGAGGGTGCCCTTCAAAGGTTATATTCGTTATGTTATACAATTATTGCTTTGTTTCCTTCCTGTTTGAGTTTTTGATTGAATCTTTCTTGCCCTATACACTATAGTTTATTTAAAAGTATCAATTTAACAATAATATAAATATAATCTATATATTTTTGAAATGGAACGAACTGATTTAAGAGCATGAAATGCATTAAAAATATATATATTTTTGTAGAAAATATATGGCATTTCAAGCAGGGTTTTGGTTCAGTATACAAATCCTGCTTGAAATTGTAAGCCTGAATTATACATCATTCCAATCAGCTGATTAACCGATGGAACCCCTGATAGAGGATAGAATTGTAGCCGTACAAATTCTAATCACGTCGTACTCGTTGAGGCAATCGGCGCCCTCTGCCCCGCCGGCCATTTATCTACCTCGGCCCCTCCTGCCTAAACCTCCCCTCGTCTAACGTAATGAACGCTGAGATAAAACAGGTAGAACAAAGGATACACGATGACTATTGTAGATAATTTTGCTTATTAGGTAATTAATTGGTTTGGTATCGTCATCGTGGTGCAGTGGGCAAGTTACACTAACTAACATTTGTTGTGGGTTTGAATCTTACTGTTGCCTTGTAGTTTTTAACGAAGCTCTTTGAATCGAGTGTGTATCAAGAACGGAATGTGAACGATTCAAAGTAAAGTTAACTGTATATTTTTGATTGACACTTTACACGTAGATTTTCTGAGATAAGATTTTTTTTTTGATCTCATAGCATTTAAGTGCAACGGGCTTACAGGGATGTAATTTTTTTTCACTTTGACACTGTATCCCGCATGTAGGCAGAGGGAGCCTAGTGTTAGCACACTCCGCTTTCCACTTTTCGCCGAATTTTGGACCAATGCTCCGAATTTCGGCGGTGATGAATGGTGAAACTCAACGCCTCGCGAAAATATTATATATTTCATTTCCTCACACCGCGTTTACACTCACACGGTTATGTCCTTACGATACTACTGGCCTCCAATATTTTTCATTTAAAAATATAAATTGAGGCCGTTGTGGGACAGCGGCATATGTGAGTTCAATTAACAGGATAAAGCACGAAGTTGAGGTCCGTAACTCTACATAAAATTTTTCTAAAATTCAGTGGGTTCCCTCTGCCTATTCTGTTTTATGTGGGATGCAGTGTGAAACTATTTAAAAATGTATTCTCACAATAGCAGTCCTTAAATAAATTTTAGTTAAAAATAAACTTTGTGTAAGTCGCAAACGCCTACGCCGCACTTTACTTGCTTTACATTTAAATTTTCAAAATTAGATTTGAAACCCACTACCTGCTGCGTGAAACAAGCCTAAAATAAATCTGTTATTTTAACAAAGCGTTGCGTTATGAGCGTAATGTCAAATTAAATCAGTGTAAAAAAACATGAATTCTTTTCATTATAGAACAAAAGGTCATCCAGTTTATTTTATTGGACGAAGCAGATTTAGTAGAAAATATCGGAGCTCAAGGCTAAAAATAGAAATTGGTCTAAGGAATTTAGAAGAAAGCTTTGAGTCTATATTATTATATTCAAGGTTCACACACAATATCTTGAAAATTGAGTGGGGCCTGGGGAAAAATTCCCTTAACACTAAGTTCCCTCAGCCTACCTGCAATATACGACATAGAACGTGAAGCTAAAGAAAAGTTAGCGCATAGTATTGTGTGTAAATCGATCCTAACCCGCTAACAGCATCCACCCTCTCTTGCTCGGTATTGTTGCGGTTACAGCTAAGCTTAGGGATAACGGGCGCGGGGAAACTCTGTTTATTAAACTACAGCTTTAGTTTGTACTAACTTGGACGCTATACGACACAACTTATACCGGGGACTGCTCTCTCACTGGGAGGAAGGAATGGTATTTAGAAAACTTTTGTAATTTTTCTGTTTTTGTTATAAAAGTTCCTTTTTGGCTTCACACTGTATCCCACATATCTTCACATTCTTCAGTTAAAACACTTCGTTTTTCGAACGAGGAAATTGTCATTTCCCCAAGAAGAAATAGCATGTGCAACCACCGCCTTTGCAGTTGCAGTAAGACGATGCGCCGCTGCGCCACGACAGCCAGAATTGATGAGTTTTAGTAATATATATTAGTATTATCTTTGCTCTACATTAAATGACTGTTGTGAAATTAGAAATGCTGTAGACGATGCGGTTGAGTTGAATTTGACTGCACTACCTAGTTGTACGTTCAACATCGAAAAAAATCGTATTTGCTTTTAATGTGGTACCACATTTAATATATATATATTTTTTTTATGGAAAACATACGGCAAACGAGCGTTCGGGTCACCTGATGGTAAGTGATTACCGCCACCCACGGCCCCGTGCAACACCAGAGGTGTTACAAGTGCGTTGCCGGCCTTTAAGTTATATTGGGCACCGGAGCCCGGCATTACCTGATGCGAAACACAATGGCATAAAGCCACTACTTCACTCCGGTTTTAAATGCTGGGGGTGGTAATGATCCGGTCGAGTCTGCTAATGCGTGTTGCCATTGCAGGCGACGTGACTCTATCACACGATGCTGATGCTTAGTATCTATTAAGATATGGCTATGATTACGTTATATTTGAGAAAATGGATACTACATATGGTAGGCAAAGCGCGGAGCTGAATTTCGCCGCACAACAATGTCTTGAAAATGTGAAAATTGGAGCGTCTTAAAATTAAAGTGGGCATAAAATAGCCTGTTAAATATTAGGCTTTCCCTACTTACCCCGCAGAAGATACGTGAATTGTTTTGTAGCTCTAGGCTGTAAGCTCTATCTCATAGCAGGGTAAGCAGCGGGTATTAGTGTCAAGATACTCCGTTCTACACGCATCATTATGTAAGTGGTAATAGAACCCACAACCGTCACGTTTACATTCAGATATTGCACCATTGCGCCAATTTACAGTAAATGCCAATAAATTTTCCACGTTCTAATAATATGTTTAGATGGCAACACCGCGAGGGCGGATCTCGACAATATTATTGTATAACGAGGCTTACATCCCCCATCTGGCCATCTGATATATTTTTATACGTTCCGTTTCACGCATCATTTATTATGGAGAAGCGTGTCACATTATTATTATGTGTGGATGTTCAGGGTATGGTGGCGTGGAACTATAAGTAATGACTTAACATGTAGAAGATGGAGAAGTATAAACCGGCTTTAAAGGAAAATATATAAACGTATAAAGATTTGAATGTCACCAAATTCTAACCCGCGTTTTGTGGTTACCTTCCAAGTGCTCTAGCCAATTAAGTTGTTCTTCCGAGTTACGGTGAAATTAAAAGTAACTTTACAAAAATAAACAAAAAAACACGCTGACATGCACCAAGTGTATTTGTAGATACCGTAGAATATGCTCGAAGCGATCAATTAACAGTAACATAAATTTGAGTGGTTAAAGCCTCCATTATTGTATTGTACGTTAAACCAAATATAAATTAATTTTCGGGCAAGATTTATTACACGTAGGTTCAATTCATTTTCTATGATTTTATTACCTAGTTATAAGTAGACTAACAAAAGGGTGTTTTAAAATCAAAAATATATATATATATATATTTACATCGATAACAAACAAAAGCTTACCCAGCTCACAACGCCACTTTAAAGACGGGCGATGCGTAATTCTACGCCGATCGTTTGCAATACACATGTTCTTTTGTCCCCTCTTGAAATTAGCCGACGAGGGGAGATGACTTGTAGCGTTCGAGATAAGGCGCGCTAATATAAGGCACGTTCACCAGGAAAATTGACTGAGATTCTCATCTCGGGACGCCATAAATAATGACAGCATCCGGTGGGGGTCCATTATGAACGCTTCGATATTTGTCACTAAACGATTTGTTGATATCATATCGGTTATAATGGAAGCTTAATATTTGTTTAATAGTTGCGAATGAGTCCAAGTAAACCTATATTACAAGCAAAACAAAATGTATTTCCCTAATTTAGTATTTGACGCTTTGTAATTTTGACATAGTTTCAATATGTACTCTGGAAAGTTCGATCTGCTAACAAGACAAAGCACGGTGATGAGGTCCGCCACTCAACACGCAACTCGCAATCTTCCGAAAATAGAGCGGACTGTAGGGATCTTAGTGTGAACACTAGGTTCCTTTTGCCTATTCTGTTATATGCGGGGTACAGAAAGAATTTTCCAAACTAAACGGTATTAGCCGAAAAAAAGATGATACACACACATATGAAGAATATTATATAAACAATCTCCAAAAAAAGTAAAGTGTAAATTGAAATCTAAAAAAAATAGGGGACGTCACGGCAAAATGGAACATGACAATTCACTGGTGGCCAGCGATAAAAGCTTTTTCGCACTGTAAGCACAAAGAGAGTAAATGGCTAATGTAGAGAACAAAGTGGCCATCACGTCGGCCGTTCATTTAAAATGGACGCACATGTGGCTCTTTTCGGGAACATGTCCTTTGTAATAAAGTTGGTAAGATTAATGCTTCGGGTAGTTTATCGTCTTCGGCGGTAGGGCATTTGTCTATTGACATATTTTTATTCTTAGATATTCGCTGTGTGATTGTAAATGTGACGGTTGTGGGTTAGATTTTGACTCTAAGAAATGAATTACTGTTATTTCTTCGCTTCGATAACAAGACAAAAGCATACAATGTATTTAAAAATGGACAGGCACAAGTGTGTAACTGTAAACGCGACAAATTGTGGATTCGATTTCTCAAGCGTTAACTGAAAACGCGATAGGTTGTGGATTCGATTCCCATTTGAGGAATTAAAATGAGCAGGCAGGGATGTTCTGTAACATAGGTTAGAATGTGAAGACAAAAAAACGTTTGTTGTCAAACATTCCTGTAATATATTTTTCCACATATCTATCTATATTTTTTATGTTTGTGTAACAAAATCTTCAAAAGCAGGTAATTTTATTGTCTTAATTTGTAATATATTAATATATATATTGTTCATTAAGAAGTATGCTTATAATTTTGTATTTTTTCCTTAAGAATATAAATTTATACCATCACAATTTTATAAATTCAACAGCAACATTTGAATCTCTCGTCCTCTCCTGAACAGACCCCTCCTCTCGTGTAATCATCCCTCTCTACTTGACATTTCAATTCGACGTCAAAACAAACAGTAAAGAATCCGTGACATTTTCGCATGCCATTTAGAAGCGTGAGGGATCATGGCTTAGAAATAATTTATTTTTGTATATAAAGTGTATTATTATTTTTATAATTAAAAAGTAGCTTCACGCTTTTTTATAATAAATTTTCAGAGGGAACCTAATCTTAAGATTCCCACCCACCACCCTACTTTCGAGACATTGTGTGTTGGGAGCTGAAACTCATCGCCGCACTTTGTCTGTTAGAGCAAGGGAATTAAAAAAAAGTACAGCGTCTACGCTGTCTCTCTTGTTAAAAAATTATAGTCATTATAGTTTAATCAAAAATCATTTGATATTTTATTATTTATTGATAACCTACTTTTCGGTCCCATGATCTGCAATAAAAAAATAAAAGAAATGTGAACGAACGAAAGAAGTACTTACTTTGTACTTATTTGAACTGAGCTATTCGATTGGGTCTCTGAAATCAGCAATAGTTATGCTTACCGAATTGCTATCTAGGCATTTTTTGTGTTTACTTCTAGCTGAAAGTTGATTTTACTAAGAAAAATGAGTTAAAATTAAATTAAATTTCATTATATTTAATTAAATAAAGAGAACATTTTTTATTTACGCGACATATCGATACAGCATATGACTGTCAACGAAACGGCTATTGATTTGATTTTTACTCGCGGGAATAAAAAAAAAAACTTTCTCCGCTTTGGTAATATGGCAAAGTGTGACGTTGAGTTTCACCACTCAACATGGAATGTCTAGGGTAGTAGGTATGTAGGTGCGTAGAGATATAGGGTCTTAACATAATGTTAGGTGATAAAACGTGAAGCTACGTAATACGCCTAGTAAGCTAAGTAATAGGTACGTAAGCTAATTAAAATAAATTAAAGAATTTACTTTCATTGAACTAAATATTATTTGTTTCCAATTTTAAAAACAAACAATTCTTTACATTTTTGTAACAGTATCCACTTTGTAACGTTGAGACTAAGTTCAACCAACTAAGTACCTTAGCCGTCTGAGATAAGGTTTAAAGTGTCATAATCCTACCTCCTATCTTCATGTTCAAGAGAAATGGCTCTATCCACCCCAGTCCCCCCTAGTCCCACACCGAGCAATTACGCGTCGGCCCTGCGCTCCTGGTCCGTGCAAATTTAATGGTGACTCTCCAATTAGTGTTATATTGTGGACGTACAGTTTATGCGTTTCAGAATATATCGGATATATCTTTAATCAAGCCTTACGCTGGATACCTTATATAGCAAGTTAGAAAAATGTAATCTAATGTTAGGACACAGAGTTCCCCACGGACCGCAAATTTTCGCGATTTGAGAATTAAGTGGCAGAACTAAACTCCGTGCTTTATCTTCTTACCAAAGCGACGAAAAGAAATTGGTCCATTTCATTCAGTAGGTTACGAA
Organism: Heliconius congener; assembly: GCA_018230605.1. Taxonomy (NCBI): domain Eukaryota; kingdom Metazoa; phylum Arthropoda; class Insecta; order Lepidoptera; family Nymphalidae; genus Heliconius; species Heliconius congener. The sequence continues at coordinate 14,924 of DWAO01001388.1, forward strand.
CTACTGCTGCAAAAAAATCTGCAAGTAATTATTTAAAAGACCTATCATGTTATGCCCTGCGTTATACGGGTTTAATTAACTTTAACGATCATTCCTTTCATCAATTAGTATAATAGGTTTCCTTCGTAATATAAATACTAAAACAAACAGAAGCTAAATATACGTTGATTTATTATGAAAGAGCTCTTTTCAAAGCAAAGGAATATAAATTAAACATTCTCAACGGAAAGTAGAGCTGAGTGGGAGTGGGCGGGGCGAGGGACCGACTCAGAATAATATTAAATACGTTAGCTTGTTAGTTCAGGACTCTCGAAATCGCTTTAATAATAAATACCATCTAATATGGTTCCTATTTTGTGTATTTGTTATACATGATGAATGTTAGCTTAAACTTTAGTGGCTATAAATATTCAGTTTTGATATAATTTTTATTTTTTTCCGCTACATACTATATCCCGCATATATCGGGGTAGGCAGGGGGAACATAGTATTTCTACTGAATTATCGAGCCATTGCGTGACATTCCGGCGGTAGCGGAACTTGTTGACAGAGCTAAGAAATGAAAGTATTCATAAATTACATTTATTAATATTTTATTTACCTTCCTCCGAGTGGAAATCGAATCCACAACCGTTTCTTCACAATCACGGGCATGTGCCCTTGCGGCCTCATCAGCGTAATAAAGCTACAAAAGCCAAAAAAATACTGTATTTTTTAACTAACAAATATTACAAATATTACAAAATAAGTAGGTTATGCGTTCGTAAATTTTGCGTAGTATGTTTTCTCTTAAATAATATCCGTACATTAGTAAAACATCTTGTATTGAACAAAACAACAGTATTTATATTAAAAGTACATTATGATGTACATAGGAAAACGTATTTATTTTCCTAAGAAAACAATCTAGTATGTTTGTTTTTAAAACTCAATCTAATAAACTTTTGTATTAAAAGCTAACATAACAAAATATAAACCTACGTACGCTACTAACAATACATACTAACCGTGGCAAAGATAAACTTTTGGAAGTATTAAGTCGTAACTGGTTGCCGCACACTAACCAAAACTCGTCAAACGAGATTACAGTTGACTTAGGCAACTTCCCGTTCCCTCCTCCCAGAGGACGCCGGCGATATAATCCAGTTTCGCCCATTCTCCCCTTCCAAATGGAAAGTGAAGGAAAGTAATTTATTCTCTTTCCTTTCAAAGTCTGTCAGTTGGAGCTTTTTAACTTTTTCTTTATTTATACTACGTACGATATTACGTTTGAATCTCGGTTTTGTCTTTAAATTTATAGTCTTTTTTTATAATCTTATGTTTAAGACGGAGGCTATAAATGAAGGTGATAGGGCTGGGAATTATACAGGTGTTGAATGCCCGTTCCAGTTAGGTAATGTAGATTTTGAGTGAAACATCAGCAACTTAAGTGCTCCAAGTTAGTTTATTATGAATAATAACACCTAGATTTTTTACAGTACATATGAAATTTAAGAGTTATTATAGAGGCTAGGCATATTATGATATTCGAATTTAATAAGTTGTCTTGAGCTATCGATAATCATGGCCTGACAATTGTCACGGTTTACATTAATTAAACAGGTTACATTAATACAGAAAAAAATTAAATTTGTCGAAAGTTAGCATTTAGTGATTTTATAGTCCACAGCAATATTATCCACACTAGCGTGTTTATAAAGCTGCAAATAGACAACATAGAGATGATATCGAGAAGTTATAATAGAAGTAAAGGTTAATAAATATTTAAAAAAGGAGAAGAGATAGAATGCACACAAGCTATACTTAATGACAGTGAGAATGGACTGTGGACGTCTCTGAAAACAGAAGAAGAAACTCTAAAGCTGTTCTGGAGAAATTTACTTTGGATATTAGAGCAAGAGAAGACCACGATCTACTGTATTGAATGCGTAAGGCATTTTACTAAAAATTATTAACATTGGATCAGCATAGGAGATGAGAATAGACATTTAGAAGTTCTTATCTTAAATGTCTATTCCCATCTCCAATACTGATCTAACAACTTCAGTAAAGCTCAATAAATCAGTAGTACTGCCATGTTCAGTTTAAGATCCAGATTGCAGTATATTACAAAAAACATTTGGAAAAATTGCTGGAGATGTGTTGGTAAACAGTGGATTCGAGAATTTAGGAGGTAAGTTATATAAATAACATGACTATGTGTGTTCAATCAATTCAACATCGCCCTATGTCTTGTTAGCAGAACGAGGCAAAATGAAAATAACTATTAATTATAATAAGAATTCGATATCAAAAAAAAGCTTTGTAAGCAAAATTTTGTTAAGCAATGCAATCAATAAAAGAGAAAAGACATTGAAACACGGTTGGATAAAAGCGTGTTCGTCCTCTATAGGAACTTATATATCTTTATATATCTTTGAACAATAAGGATAATAGGATACAAAATCTTTATTGTATTTAAATTTGTAAGCATTTTCATAATGGTGCAATGGGACAACGTATCGCATTAAGCGCGTTGGTTGTGGATTCAATTCTATAAAAAGAAAGAAAAAAATAATAATTGTTTTAAATTTTTAGAGTACAACGTATTTCGACGAAGCGCTTTCCCAGTACGAAGCATAGCTCTAGAACAACAAGCTACCACTTTAACACGATAATACAAGTATATACAAGCGTTGTACTATGAAGCTCTTCAGTTCCGACACAAAAGGCGTAAAACGAGACAAAGGTCGAGTGTTCGTGCCCTATCGCCGCTGGGAGTCGTTACGTAGCGCGATGTAGATAGGGCGGGCTGGGAATTTATTGGCAAAAAAAACGGAAAATTTGAACCCCTAAGCATTCAGTTTATTGTAGAACTGTCAAAACAATGTAAGTTATTGGCGAAAAATATTGTAAATTGTTGTATTTTGTTAGAATTGGGTATACATATTTTATCAGAGGACTAAGGATAGAGGACTAGGATAAGCGAACTTTCCAACTCATAATAGATTTTTTATCACTGAGTAGTCTGAACTTGGTGTCCATCTCTTTATTAATCTTTTTTTTTTAATGTGAGGAGGCAGATACTCTGTTCTTCACGCACAGCTCAAAATTTGAAACATTACGTGTTTCGTAGCGGAACTTAGTGATGCTTTTTTTCATGGTACTAAGGCGAGGAAGGAAAAATTATTAAGTCATTCCCTCGAATTTAAGTCGAACCCACAACTGTCGTGTTTTCAGTTAGACACTGTGCCATTTTTTTAGCCTCGGTTAAAGTCACTTAAAAATAGTTTAATTTAAAACAAATCGTTAATATCTAAAACAAAAAAAAAACTATTTTTTAAGTAACATGTAATAAACTTTTCCAAATTCCTTTTCCCAATTTTAGAAACAATATCAGTAGTTACCGCGGCCCCGGGGAGTCCCTTTGTGCTTTCATCTCCACGGGACTGTCGCCGACAGCGATTGTACCAAAAACCATTGTTAGTTATAAATTTCAATATTACTTTCTATCACAAGAACTAACACAGTATTTGTATAATGGCTTCACGCTGCATCCCACAGAGCAGTAGTAGGTAGACTAAGGGTATTTAGTCTTAAGACACTCCGTTCCCCACAATATGTTTAATTTTCTAGATAGATATTACAGAGGATCTCAACAAAACGAGGAAATGAACACAACTTATTCCCACGAGTGGAAATCGAGTTCACAGATTATTTTAATTCAATTAATGACCTCTGCGCATCACAGCGGCTACTTAGTTATTATTTTTTTTTTAATAAAAAAGAACATATACTAAAAGCTTTACAAAATTACAAACCACCAAAGGTTCGGTCTGGATATGAACTTTATATTTAACAAGATAGAGCATAAATAAAACCAAAATTAAGCAAAAGTCGACTTTATTTCTATTACCATAGAGTCCAACTGTTAGCACAACGAGTGGGTCAGTCTGCAGGGGGTCGTGCGCCCTCGTGAATTACCTCACCTGCCCTTTGAAGACGCCGACACGACATGATTGTACACGTACAGTGTTAGGGTGCCTTGAATTTGCTACAAAAATTATTAATTTATTTACTAAAAACCATAATATTCTATGTAAATAGTAAATTAATAATATTTTAGAGGCCGTCGTGCCGAAGCGGTTTCTGACTGAAAGCGCGATAGTTGTAAGTTCGATTCTTATTCGAAGTGTTGTTATTTTCTTGTTCTGTTAACAAGAAAAAGAGCTGCGTTGGGTGCCGCTATTGAGCGCGCAATGTCTCTACAATT
>DWAO01001389.1:0-19169 GCA_018230605.1 Heliconius congener
TCTGACTACCCCGCTAGGGATAAAGCGTGAAGTTAAGTTAAGTTAAGTTAAGTTTGAGATTGAGAGGCCATTGTAGAGCAGTGGTATAGCGTCTGTAAGCGTAACGGTTGTGAGTGTATTTCCACTCGGGGGAATGAATTATTTTCATTTCTCAATCTGGCAAGAAGACAAAGCGCGGCGTTGTGCTTTACCACTCAATACGTAATGTTTCGAAAATTGGGCGGTGTGTGAAAAATGGAGTGTCTTAACACTAAATTTCTTATGCCTATACCGTCTATATAAATACAGGTGAAGCTAAAAAAAATAATTTATCGTTGCATCGAAGCAAGTTACGTTGTATACGCCCTATTTTATAACTATAAGGAACGTACTATTGAACAACATTCTACAAGTTCATAACTGCATTCCCAGTTCAGGCGGAGGCAACTTTACGAGTTTCATATACACGTACAATATAATTAGAAGTACAGGTTCGATACCCGTGTAAGGAAAATGTAAATTACTATAAAAACTATACGAAAGATATTATAATTTATGCCAATATTGCAAAGCCGAAGCGAAGAGTGCATTTGATTGACAGCGATAATATCAGGTACTAGTTGAAATTAAAAAAAATCATATTAGAATATAATTAATAATGGTGTTTTGTCGTACTGGCCACTTTAATCACAAATTTCTCTTCTTTGGTTATGAATTCCAAATTCAAATTTATACAGCTAACAGTAACACGTGTATTTGTGACCGTTGGTTGTCCGTTTCGTTGACCGTTATTCATTTGTTCTTTTCTTCTATTTTTTTTCTGTTTGCGTCACTCCGTCACTTTACAAAATGGAAAACTTGAAATATCGCGTTATTTATGAGTACGATTACAAGCTCCACCGTAGAACCAGTGTTGCGCAAACGGCTCCAATGGTTAATTATGTGTATGGCTGTCGTGTCGCAGAAGAAAACACAGTGCATTATTGGTTCCAACGTTTTAGTTTTAGAGACCGGTCCTGGCGCAGGTCGTGGCGCAGTTGCACAAAGTGTGACTGTAAAATCGACTGGTTGTGAGTTGGATCCCCAACCAGAAAGTTAAATATTTATTTACATTTATATTTTAATTTCTTCACTCTTGTGTCGAGGCAAAGCGCGGCGTTGATTTCCGCCACTCAGCACGCAATGCCTCCAGAATTCGGCGGAAAGTGGAGAACAAAGTGTCTTCACACTAGATTCCCTCTGCCTATCCTGCTGTGTGCGGGATATAGCGTGAAGCTGATTATTATTAATTTGAGATACATGAAGCTAAAATATTAAGTACAGTACAGGCAACGACTCACGTCCGCCATGCGCATTGTTCACCCGGGAAGAAAATAAATAAAAGTAAGAGAAATTCTTAAATCATCCGCTCAGCGATCTAACTTTAGGGCGGCCACGACCCGTCGAGCGTACTGTACAATTATTTTAATAGAGATATAAATTTTCCAGCGGGATACTTGACGTAAGCTTAGAACTGATTTTTTGTGTACCTAAAGTTATTTTCATTTTTTGTTTGTAAAAATTCAAGATCAAATTTAAGATGAACAGACAGACAGGCAGACAGAAACTAGTTTTTGGGTTGGTACACAGACCACTTAGACCTTATACAGAAGACCACAAACTCATAGAAATTACTATAACAAATTATATTCAGATTCAGAAGGGAAGCGGATACAGAACTCTAGTTTTATAATATTTTTTTTCGACCTATTTCTATAAGCGGCCCACTTAAAATGTGTCCCTTCGTCCGAACAAATCTTAGACATATTATAAATAACTTCATATAATATCCAATTTACTTTGACCTCTCCATACATTAAATCTTAGTACGAAGCCAGTTCGTACGAAATTGGTATTAACTTAAAACGCATTGTAAATAATAGATCCTTCTAAGTAAAAAAAACACATACCTGCTGTGGTATTATGTTCTTATACAAACATCTTAAGACTATAAGATCTTAAGATTCTCACTTGTGGTATCACATTGGGAAAAATATCAATAATTATTTAATATAACGGCGCGGCGTTGAGAGCCGCCACCCAGCAATATGCACAATTTTTTAAGCTTCAGCTTCACGCTGTGTCCCGCATATAACAAGGTAGGCAAAGAGGACCTAGTGTTACGACATTTCGTACCATTATACTAATAGCTTAACACATAGACATCAATTAGAATTTACAATTTAATATGAAAGTGGTCAACTTCGAAAACTAATATCGCGCAGCTTTTATAAGAAGAAGAAGGTAAAACTGAACTCTACGAATGTTATTGTAAAAATATATTATGAAATTCTTACTTAAATATTTTTATAATAGTAACGTGTTTGATTTTTTATGGTACTATCTCCTTCGTGTGTTCTACATACAACACAACATGACATTGGCGAAGTGATTGGTGCTCAACTGGCACGCTCGAAGCGCCATAAATGAAGTACTAAACTGAACTGATTTTAGATGTCACATAAGATTGCAATATCCTTTTTTTTTTCAGTTTCACATTGTACACTTATCATCGCAGAGTAGGAGGGGATCTAGTGTTAAGGCACTCCCTTACCCACTTTCGATTCTGCCGAATTTCGAGGCATTGTGTTGATTGCCGGAGCTCATCACCGCGCTTTTGCCTTGTTACCAGAACGAAGAAATGAAAATATTAATAAATTAATAAAATAAGTCATTCCCCCGAGTGGGAACCGAACCCACGACCGTTGCGTTGACAATCACACGCTATGATGCGTATATTTGGATGATGATGATGCGTATATTTGGATTTGGCATTACTTATTTTAAAATATAAAATAATACTGTATGGTTATAACAAATATGTATATAAGATTTAATTATTACTTACCTTCAATTTTTTTTGATGCCGCCGGCCTTTCAGAGTTTTAAATTATTAAGACATAAATTTTATGTTCCACTTTTTTATATTTTTAAGGTAAAAAAATAATTTTCAAAAAAAATATTTTTTATTTTTTTCTATTAACACTGGTATTCTATATTATTATTTAGATCTTTAAACTATATACGATTGTAAGCTTTATATTATATATATATTTAAATGAACTTAATAAAGTAGTAGCTTAAACGAAAAAACTTAAAGCTAAAGTGCAGAATACTACCTACTACCGCCGACGAAACCGCACTAATTTTATTTTATTAGTTTACTTTCTTCATTCCCGTTCTTGCTTTCTGATAAACTTGCCAGCTTAGAATGATTTCATATAATTTTTGAGCACTTGAAATAAAATTTTCGGCGTAAGATTGTAAAATACACGACAATTGTAAATGTTTTGATCATTTTATAGTACACAATGTATAAATTAAATATAACAATTTATAGCAAATAGCAATACGTTACGCTGATGTAACGTTTTGTTATTGCTTGTAGCAGTTGTAGATGCTTATTTATTGATAATTTTATCAGTATTATTGTAATAATTCTTTGCCTATTAATTAAATCTATAAATTACTTTTTTAATATCAATGTATATCACATATTGTTATACTGCTTTTAAAAGTTACTTAATTTACTTTTACATAAATTCGGGAAGCAGTAACGAAACGCACCTGTCAAATTAACATTACAAGTTTTAATTTTTCAAATGCCTTGCAAATCAAAATGGCCGATGCTTCGAGAAAGGTGTGTCGCGGAAATATATAGAAAGTATTCATCCACATTGAACTGCAGTGAAAGTTTTCGTGTTCATTACTGGTTCGTAACTTTGTTTTGTGATTAATTAAGGTGGATTTAGTATGTTTGATGTTCAGCCCTTCAAGCCAGGAGATAAGGATGTCAAGTATGGAGTTGAGCTTGGAGGTGATTCGTAATATGTGATTAAGTCGTTTGGCCTGTATCGCGAGGCCGTCGCCGCGTCCGCCCGGAGGCTGCATGTTCGCCTGGCGTGGGCCATATATCGCGCGATGATCGCACATCCGTCGGGTCGCGATATCGTGTTGTTAAGTATGTCGGTTGGGTTACAGCGGCGTTGCTGGGCATCGAGTCCCGCCGCGTGGCGCCGCAGCCCGCGCCCTGGGGATTCGCCCCTCGCGTCCCGCGCGCGTTTGGAGCCCTCGCTCCTGAGTAACGGACGGAGTATTCGAGGTAAGCTTTTCAAATTACACGCCAGGTGAGTGCCTGCGGACAAAATCAATACTGGCCGGCCATTTTGTGAAAGTAAAAATAGATTAATGAGTAAGTAGGCGTTTAGATGTAGAACAATTGTCTTATGGTGCACAATCTACACCAAACAGAGCTTGCGTTCTTCTTGTTATAAATATTGTATGTACTTTACATGTCATTAATGTATGTGTATGAAGTCGTCAAAATCGCAATGTCTAACATTTTTAAAATTACTTTCAGTTTTAATGTTAACAAAGAAAAAAAATAACTACAAAATACACTATTTGACAGATGTCATCATCAGCTCCTTATATTACATTACATTTAAATAGTTACATTTAAATAGTCCACACTATTTTTACATGTAAACATATGTGTTCACTAATATAATATTTACTTTATTAAAAACAGAATAAATAACAGAAAAAATTTATTTTCTATCTGATAAAATATTTAGTTAGCACTTATGTTAGCAGTTAGTTAGCAGATATGTGAAATATAATTGATTAATTTGTGTGTGTGTGTGTGTGTGTGTGTGTGTGTATATATACATACACATACATACACACACACAAATAAATATATATATTATAGTAGAAAGTATTATGTTATAAGTAAAGTAATGATCTTCAAACGAAGATATTACTAAAAGGTGAGTGAATTAAAATAAACCCTTTTTTTTATATATTTTACTGTACATTTCATATAGCAGAGAATACCTAGTGCTAGAAGATTTTTTCTTTTTTCCAATTTTATGCCCAATTTTGTAGACATTATGTGTTGAAAGAGATATGGATATTGTGACTCAGTGTGGCAATATTTGATTGTACATGTGATGGTTGTAAGTGCAATCACCACTTGGGACAAAGAATTATTTTCTTTCTCCTGCTCTAAAAAGACAAAGATCATTATTACATTCTGTCATTCAAGACTTGCCAATGTCAATGTCTTGTATTCGGGGTAAAAATTAAGACTAAAAAAAATCCTAAGTCTTGATAAGTATCAAGCTGATAATATATCTTTTTTTTATCCCACACATATCATGGTATGCAGAGGGAATCTGGAAACCTAAAACAAGAACACACCCAAACATTCCCATTAAAATTTACAAGAATTGTTAATACTGTTTTGGCTTTGCGTTCTTATATCTATTGTAATATTATAGGTAAATTATATATAATCTTTATATTAAATGTAGCCTTTGTATTATTCTGATGTGTATATAACTGTAAAGTCATCCACAAACATCCATCCTCCCAGACTTTCATATTTATAATATTAGTAGGATATTTTCTTTCTCTAGTAAATAAATATTTTATATAAGTAAATGTAATTAATTTCCAGAATGTCGTCCCGTCGCAACGGGTCGGTATCGCGGGCGGCGGAGGCGGCCTCCAAGAACCGTCTCCATATGGACCGCAACCCGCAACACTCGAGGTTGACAGGTGGGCTATTTGACTATGGTCATTAAGTTGTGGAACTTCATAACCATTGCATTTACAGTTGGATGCTGTGCCACAATGGATACAAATTTATAAAAAAAACTGACCTGTCAAATTATATTTTTTTACACTTACTTTTAGATCCATCAAACCCTGCAGGCCGCAGGAAGGAAATTGACAATGTCATGAAGCGAGCCCGTCAGGCTTCACCTGGCAGCTGGGATCGGAAGCTTCTAGAAGTTGAGGAGAAAGATCCTAATAGGTATGTTATTTTATTTTATTAGTTTTTTAGCTTCACCCTGTATCCTGCATTTAGCAAGGTAAGCAGAAGGAACCTTGTGTTAAGACACTTTTGCTAATTCTCCATCGAAAACTTGAAACAGTGTGTTGAAAGGAGGAATTCAAAACAGCACTGCCTCATCACTGGAAAGAAAAAATGTAAATACATATTTTTCATTTTCTCAAGTGGAAGTTAAACCCAAAACCGTTGCGTTTACAGTCGCACTTATAGACCTGGTCCACAACAGACTAGATTTGTTTTAATAGTAAAATTTACTATATAGGGGTGAAAATTTACTATATAATAGTAACCACGGTCAATGAGTCATGGCCACCGTGAAGTTAGCTGTTGATTTATTTAATGGATTTTTCTCATTTTGAATTATCTTGTTCCCGAGTGTACAGTGTACAAATGTTCAAAAAGCCAGAAAATATCAGGGTGGCCACGACTAGTCGACCGTAAAATAAAAACATTAATAAAAATAATCTACAAAAACATTTGCTTTTAAGAATGTGTTATCTGTATACAATATAAAAAAATGTCTGATTTGTATTCTGTGTGCACGGTAATAATGTATGTCTATATACATTTCATAAATTCAATTCTTTTTTAGTTCTCATTATTATATTTATTTATCTATTGCCCGAATAAATAAAAAAAAGCTTTAAAAAACTTGCGTATATAAAAAAAATGTTTTTTATACAATTATATAATCAAATTGCCCAAAAAGAGTTTTTAGTTAGTTTTGAAGCTTTTATTGCGCATTAGTCAAATAGAGTTTTTTTTTAAAGAAAGAGGCAATTATCGATTTCTTTTATTTTGCATTGTAGGTGGCGGCACACAGGGTACAAACAGATGTACTTGGAGGGTACTGACTCGGTATCGCCGAGACGTTCGCGTTCACCCCGGAGGTCTAGGTAAATCCTGGAATACGTAGGAACAGTATGGTCAATGAGTCATGGTCCCTCTGAAGTTAGCTGTTGATGGATTATTGTTTTCCGGAGTTAACAATGGGCAAACATTCAAAAAACCTAACTTTAGGGTTCCCACAACTTGTCAACCGTACTATGATAATTGATTGTGAAACAGGCAACACTCGTTTTTCCGGTTCCTAAGAAGAGTTTTCGTTAAATACTGTCTTAGTATTCTTATCCAGCTTTTCTTTCTGTGGGACTTTAGAACCTAGTGTTAACATATCCTGACATAAGACACTTCGGTCCAACTCACATCCTGTCACATTACAATCGCACGCTTGTGCCCCTGCGCCGAGTCTATCTTCGAGAATATATAAATACAATTTAATCAATTTTACAGTAATTACCATATAATATGTTGTGTACATCTCAAAATATAATAAAAATTTAGAGAACTTGTAGTGATTTTACGAAGTGATAGTGTCATGCTTTATCCAGCACATAGCTGGTAAGGCAGAGTGAACCAAGTGTATAAACACTCTGTTCTCCCCTTGGAAAAATCGAAACATTACATATTGATTAGCATTACTTATTGTTACTCAAAGGTACAGTTAATAAAGTCCTATTTTCGTTTCAGATCGCCTCCACCAGCCCGCAGATCAAGATCTATACGTAGATCCAGATCGATAGGTCGTAGATCGAGGTCTCCGGTGACACGCAGGTCCCCACGCAAGTCTAGAACAAGGAGCCCTAGGCGAAGCCCTAGAAGGAGTCCTAGACGTAGTCCTATTAGGTGATTGATTTTGCTAACTATATCCTGCTGCTATGTAGCAAGGTTCCAAGACACTCCATTGGGAAACAATTTTCGAGACATTGTGTGTTGAGGGGCGAACTCAACGCCGCGCTTTGCTTTGTTACCGACATACAGACCTAGGATGAAAAATGATTTCCCAGGTGGGTATCAAACCCACAAGCCGTCGCGTTTAAAGTTATACGCTTGTGTTATGCCACGACGATGGCCTCAAAAATACTACATTATGTAAATTAGCATTTTTATAAATCGTTCCACTTTCAGGCGTAGTCCAGCCCGTAGCGTCCGTAGACGTTTGAGTCCTAGTCCCAGGCCTCGGCGGACTAGGCCCCCACCCCCGCCTCGTGGTGCAAGGCCACCTAGCCCGCCTGATCCTAGAAAGGTTGGATTTTTACTTTTGTATTTATATAAAGAAAAAGTGCAGTGTAAAGTCTGTAATACAATATCTGAAAAATTTATTTCGCTCTAAGTAGCCGTCTATAACTAACTTCAACTTAACGGGAGGCTACAGCTCGTCAACAGTACTGTAATTAAACGAAATTTAAAAAGAAATTAAGTTTAATTTAAATTTTCTTTTTAGTCGTCACCATCTGGTTCATCAGCTAGCAGTTGTTCCGATGAATCCTGTTCTGTGTGCTCTGCTAAGAATAAGAAGACCGCACCTAAGAGTGTTAAGCCTGGGTGAGATATGTATTTTATTGTATAAATCTGTTTATATTTTGTTATATAATTTTTTTATTATTTGTTAGTAATACATTTTGGATTGCACACATAAAAATACAAATAATATGATAAACAGTATAAAATGTAAGTTGAAGCTGTCTTGTTCCTTCAAGCAAAGCTTTAGGTAAATAAACAAAATATATATTTGGTTTTTGTTTTTATAATATAAGACAACAAAAATATCTACAAAATAATGGTAATTTTACCCCCTTTTTTTAACACACACCCCCACAGTAGTAGAGTGTCTCCATCCCCCCCTCGCGGCAAACGCCCTCCTCCGCCCTCGGCGGCCCGTGCCGTGCAGCCTACTAGAGAACTGCTGAAAGCTAGGGAGAGCAGCAAGAGGAGTAGGGAGGAAAAGGTATGTAGGTTTTATTTCAACCACTATGATATATGACACTGTTTTTAATTGTTGCCGAGTTCAAAAATAGTTAGTTATCACTTTGACAACCTTGTCTCGAGAAATAGAATATATATATATATAAGAAAAAATCTGAATACAATTTAATTTTTGCTTTAGCTTAGTATCATAGACACATTATATAATTTAGCGCTCATATAAATGTAATTGCTTGGTAGTAGGACAATACCGTATCTGGATATAAAATCTCCACTACAAAATGAACCCTACCCCCAGGTACTAGAATGGCAGCGCTCCCAGCTAGCGGTCCGTCCCGTACCCCCCATACCGGCCGCTCAAATAAAACGCGAGGGTGAACGCCGCCGGCCGCGCTCGCGCCCCCCGCGCGGCGTGTCCCCCGCCGCCATCGCCGCCGCGCTCGCCGACAGCGACAGCGAGGAGAGCAGCGACGCCAGCGAGGAGGTGCAGCCGCAGAGGTATATATACAGCTACTACTAGGAATAACGGGAGGTAACTTTTGGGTAGTGAAACTTACACTTGGAAAAAGGATATAATTATTCTGACACATTTGTTTATAATATTGTTGAAATTAGATAATAAATATTATCTAATAATGAGTATAATGATCTAATTATGTTCCCAAGCATGTGTGCTTAATTTCGTGAATGTATGTATGTTTGTTCACAAATTTCTTAGAACCAGAAGGTCCTATCGAGATGATCCTTTATGATTTAAATGAGGTATTGATTTTGTAGTATATAGTAATAGATTTTTTATAACTCTCTTCCAGGCTGACTCTCTCAGAGCGTTTTGGTAAAATGGCCCAATGGTCGGCCGCTAGGTGTGCCCGATTAGAGAACATGCGTATAACGCGTAGAGACAGCGCCCTCCACGTACATATAGAGAGGGACGAGGCCGGCGAGGCCGCGAGAGAAGCGGGAGACTCCCTGGACCCGCTCGCCAGGACCGGGGATTACCCGTGAGTATCTTTTTTCTATTAAATAATTATCATTTTCATTGTTATATACAGCCTTCTTATGTGTACTGTTAGACACAGGCCTCTTGTAAGAATCTTCAATACATTGAATTGCGGCAATTGGTAAATAAGTGTCAATAGATACTTTTTGGATTTAATATTTTTTTGTTTGAGAGATGCTGGAGTTTTTTTTTATTTTTGTTGACATTTACAGCATTATATTATAGCCAACTGTAAAACATAGACCTCCGATTTGATCTGCATTAGCAACTCGTAAATGAGGGTATATCTCTAAAATGAGAAGAACTAATCAAATCAAAACTTGTTTTATTGCCTTTACGCTATATCCCGCATGTAACAGGCTAGGCAAATGGAACCCAGTGGTCAAAAATTCCATTCTGTATTTTTTACACGATTGCGTTATGAATCATAACTTATAGTGGCGGTACTTAATGTCACGCTTTCTCTATAACTGGGCCTGGAAATGAAAATTCAAATGCCCCAATTTACCTGATTTTGAACCTACAACCATTGCCTTTACGGCTGTAAAGCAAGTTATTTATTTTTATTATTAATATTTGTTATTATCTTTTCCAGTGGCCTAGATCCTGCCCCTGTGGGCAGTTATCCGGAAGAACTGCTGGCCGTGGCTCCGGGAGGGCTGCCATCATGGGATGATGTCAGAGTGCGATATGATTATTACAAGAAAAGGGGATATTTGCGAGGTTTGTTACACAAACGATTATATTATTTTTTAAGTCAGTAGGTACATCGTACATCATCATACGTAGGTAGATCAACGAAATTGATTTTCTTGCTGCAACAGAACTGGCTCTTTGGACAGGACAGTGGATAAGCAAAAGAAGTGCGTACTTCTTAGCACACAGGCGTTCAGCGTTCTGTTCCCTGGGGGTATTAGGTTCACGCAGTACCCTGCACATAACAGGGTAGGCATATGAAACTTTAGAAACTAATGTTGAGACACTCTGTTCAGTCTCATGTGTGTATCCCTGCACCACGACTGGCCTAGCCTTATATATTAATAATTTTGTAAATTGTAGGTTTAACCCTCGGCGATTACGTGAAATGGGAGGAGTGGTGGTACAAGTACCAGGAGTGGTTGAAACGTGAACGCGCCTACGAACGATGGGCCGAAGGCGAGGGTGGCACTGTGAGTATGAGCTTGATTGCCTTTCAAGAGACACAACATCGATGATGGAGGGAATAAACATTTGAGTTCTTCATGCTTGGTCCTGTTTGCGAGATATTCACTATTGATTGGCGAAATTTAACGCCGCGCCTTGGCAAATAAGACGGGTACGTGAAAATAATTAAAACATTCGCTGTGAATTAATTGAACCTATAACTATTGTGTTTATAAAAAGACGCGGTTTAACTGATGATTTTAGAAGTTGAACTTCTGTTCAAGGAATTATTTATCAAGGTTTTTCCAGCTCACGACATTCCTCGCCAATATGTTTGGAATTGGGCGGTGCATGTGGCACCTGTTGTCTTGAAACTAGTTTCACTCTGCATATCCCAGTAAACGTGGGATACATATTATTTAGTAAGTCTCTCAGACAAAAATTAGTTTATAATTCGACTTGCAGTTGCATTTGCATATTTAGTAATCTTAGCATTTTAATATTAGTCAACCATACATGACATCTATTCCAGACGCGCCGCGAGCGTCGCCGTCGCGGCGGGCGCCACCGCCGCAGCTGAGGGCGCGCCGCCCCCGCCGCCGTCCTGTGCGTGGACCTGGCGGCGGGGGCCGCGCGACACTGAGCGCGCGACCGCCACACCCCACAGGTCTGTAGTCCTTTGTAGTGTGGAGTGTCTTAACACTAGGTTCCTTTCCTTTTGCGTATCCTCCGATATACAGGTTACAGCTTGAAGTTACAAAAAACTAAATAAATATTTTAAAAAAACTAAATATATATTGAAATAATAAATATTAAATTTTAAGTGAATTGAACTAATAATATTTTTTTGTTTTCACAGATTTACACTTACAACATCCACCTAATTTCTGTTCCGTAAATTTAAAGGCAAAGAATATTTGCTTTATCAGAATTGAACTTGGAACATCGGTATACAAATATGATTGTCAAAATGCACAGTTTCACCAATATAAATCCTTCTCTCATAGTGTTTTTTTAAACTTTGAAATGTAAGTGTACTGTGGTCAGTGATATAGTGGTCATACTTGACTTTTATAAGTGAGTGCTATTTTTTATTATTATATAATTATATATAACATTGAATTTTATGAAGAAATCAATGGATGGAGGAAATATGCTTATACGCTAGTGCAAGCAACCCTTAGGAGGCTTCACCTGCTTAAACTTATTGTTTTATTATAGCAATCCAAGTGTACAACATTTTTACATAAATTGTAGCCTGTGTCATTCTGATGTATAAGCTGTAAAGTTTCATCTAAATCTTGCTAACTTTCACATTTATAGTATTAGTGGATTAATTTAAAATTGACTATATGATAATGGGCTGTTGTTGTTACAAAGAACATGAAAATGAACATATAAAACGATAAAAACGAGCCCTTTTGGGCTTCAAATGCAATAAATATGCTATACCTCCTTCATCTATCTATATCTTTAGGAAAAATGATTGTTTATTATGTAACTCAGAGTTTGTACTGATTAAGTATTTTATATTAGAAATATGTAAATATGTTTTAATTTTTTTATATAACCATATAGGTCTCTAATTTGGTGCTTCAATGACATAATTGCATTTACAATTTATATATGTCATTGTATATGGAAAGAGTTTACAAAATTAGATTGTCTCCTTTAAAAAAGTGCAAATACGTTATTGTTGCACCAAACCAGTGGTATAAAAAGAGGAAAATTTTTATTAAAAAAAAAATTATTAGCTTCACGCTGTACGGGAGTACACAGCAGGGTAGGTAGAGGGAACCTAGTGTTAAGACACTCCGTTTAAAACCTCTTACATAAAAAGCTCTAAAAAAAGAGCTGATTGTCTTCAAATGGCTGAATATATTTTCTTCGATCATGACTAAAATCATTCTCGTTTAAGTCATCTTTCAAACAAAAAAAAACGAAATCTGTCATTTATTTAAGAGCTACATTGCCACCGTCGGGCATGATGATATAATGCACTGAGACTTCGAATGAAATCGAACCTGTATACTTAATAATATTAGTAATTATTTACCTATATCATCATCATCATCATCATCATCATCATCAGCCTTTCCTAGTCCACTGCTGGACATAGGCCTCTCCAATGGCACGCCACTGTGCTCTATCTTGAGCTCTTTGCATCCAGCCGACGCCAGCCACTTTGCGTATATCGTCACCCCATCTAGCTAGAGGACGTCCCACATTATGCTTGCCGAGGCGTGGTCTCCACTCTAAAACGCGTTTAATAATACCTATATAATTAATGTTAAATATTAAATTATTATTATTATTAATTTTAGTATTTACTAAATACTTTTGTGAACAAACACTAGAATTATGCCCATAAAATAATATTTTGTAAATAATAGTAATTTATATATTTTATCTATATACGTTGTGATGACGTTTATGACAGATTATAAAGTAGTATTAGTTAGAATATAGAACAACAAAAAAAATGTATTCTTATATAGATAGATAGATAAATAATATTTAGATATAATTATTGTCTAATATATAGATTTTACAATTAACAATTAAATAACCCATGTGCTAACGTGCACTATGATGATGACGTCACAGTAAGATATATGTATACACAGATTGATATATATGTATATAGAACGGTCGCCCTGAAGATTTTTTTGCAGTTATTGAAAAAAATTGTATTGTTGTGTTGATGTATTGTTCACTCGATATGATCAAATAAGAATTTTAATTTCGACAACTATTGAGCGGCCACTACTACTACTCGTCTACCGTACAGTACAGTACACAGTTTTTTTAAGAAATATATATAACAGAAATAACTATATATATATATATATATATATTAGCCAGGAAGAACCTAGTGTAAATACACTTTGTTTTTTTGTTTTGCTTTTTAATGACGATTTGAGTTTTTATTTTTAAAATCACAAGTCTTAGAAAATGTCTTTGTTAATGCCCCAATTATATGTGTATAGAGAGGAGAGATTGTGTGTATTTTAATGTAGGACTAGAAAGTAAGTGATTATTAATAATTAATTATTTAAATATATTATTGAAAACTCCACTTGTTTTATTTATTTTAAAAAAGAATACTATTTTATCTGTTGTCATTATTTTTTTAACTATTTATAATAATGTTCAAAATGTGAAGTAACAAGGACTTAATTGTTTAAAGCACCCAAGCAGGCACGGGTTCAAATGCTGATACTTTTTTATATTTATATATAGAAATTGGTATATAATTGTGAGTTTAAATATTATAAATGTTACTTAAAAATATTACAAATATAAAGTTATTGTATTGTAGTTTTTATTTTATTTAAAATTTAACAAGTGGATTTTTAATAAGTAAATAGTTTAAAAGTAAAAACGTAATCTCTGTTGTAATAAATAACTTATGATTTTATCATTACACTTTGTGTAGAATAGACAGCGTGTTAAGTATATATTATATCTATATAGTATAGTTATTGTAATGTATTGAAAATATACGTTTATGTCAATATTGAGTGTTTATATTGGAGTTTTTCTATGTAATTGAGAAACAAATTTTTAGTAGCGTAACTTAACGCCGCGCTTTGTTTCACCAGAGCGGGGAAACTAATAATTTTAAAGTTTCAATGAATGTCATGGTAGAGGGAAAGACCTAGTGCGTGGCAAAAATTTTCAAAGTTTCACTGATATTCGAGACATTGCTATCATCATATAGTATAACCCTACGTCACGCTATGACCTAGCGAGAAAATGAAAGAAAATTTTATATAATTTTTTTCTCCCTTGAATTAAATGTAGTTTGAATTGAATAACATTATCTAAAATAAGAAAATCTCCATACATACAAAAAGTTTACAGACAGCGATAATATACAATTTTATTATAAGCAATCGTTTATAAACCAAACAGCTAGGAAAGGAGACAATAAAAAAACTTGAAATTTCGCAATTATTTATTAAAATACACAATAGTTTTTTTTAAATATTATACTAGGTATTTATCATCTAAGAATGGTTGTCTCGGTTTCAAAAAAGATTTCTTCTCAACCAATTTCTTTTACTTATTATTTTTTTAAGCCACCTAATGCTATTAGCTTTAAAATCGCTTCTTAACTAAATCTTCCAGACTTTAGTAATATCTAAAAACTGTTATTTATTAAATTAAAATTTTTTTTTCATTAAATTCATATTCTCCCCAGATTTGTTATTTAGTATCTATAAACACTATTTATCCTCTAAAACTGGTTGTCTAATTCGTCTCGGCCTTAAAAGCGGTTTCTCCTCAACCAATTTCCCCGGACTAGTGCTCCTTTTTAGAGTCCTTTTGTCTTTTAGGGTTTTGACGGAACCACATTCCACTTTACCTGTCTTTTTGGTATCATTTTTCTTTTCCAGCTTAGGAGTTAAGAATTCCGATTCAAGGTTTTTTACGATTCGTTTTGAATATGTTTTAAGAGATGTCATTGGTGTGAAGAACTGTTCGGCGGGAGTGTTCTGACAGGGAGTGAAAAATGCAGATTTTTCTGATTTTGGTGTGAAAATATCGAAATCTGGTTCTTCAATCGATGGTTTTTGTATAGTTATGTCTGGTTTCAATCTAGCTCGCCTAGGTGTGATGGTTTCCAAAACCGGTTTCGTTGTTACCGGCACCGGTATTTTGAATTTTGGTTTCGTGGGTTTTGCCGGTTTCTCCGTTTCCTCGGAGCTCGCCTCGTCTAAGTTTAATTTGATTACTTTCCGTTTTTTCGGTATCTCTTCGTCTTTGACTATTTTGTTGGTATCCATTTTCGGTAAAATTTTTGTTTCTGGAGTTTTCGGTATTTCTGTTTCTTTAGTCGGTGTTAGTTTTAGATTTTCCATTTCGATTTCTAAGCCTGTTTCTTTTAATTTCTTTGCGTTACGTATTCTTGCTGATGTAACCATTATATTAAGTATATCGTTCTTTAAATAATCATCAATTGTATCACATTCTGGTAATATTTCGTGTATTTTTATAATAAATTCATCAACCTTTTCAAATTCACCTTGGGATAATTCAAAACTAGCGTATTCAAGCAAAAATTCTATGAAAATCTCTCTACATTCCCTCATGTAATAGCTTTTCAATACATTTCTAACTGAATCATCGAATTTGGACTGTTTAATTATATTATTTAATCTAATTACAGTTTCTTCAAACATATTAAGTGTACCGCCAAAATAATTCTTAGCAATATCATGCTCTTTAGCTCTATAATACATAGAAGATTCTAAGTAAAACGTGAAGCAAGTTAAAATCAAACATGGCGGATTACAAGAGTGGCATATACACTGCATATGTTCCAAAAACTCTGGGGATTTGAACCTGGGTACCGTTATACATGGGAAAGAAGGACTCGTCTGGTTTTTCTTCACCATGGAGTCTCTCATCGTCTCCAAATTTGTGTGTTTGGGTGTGTAATGGTCGTGTTTCAGTGAGTTTTTGTGTGTTGTGTCCGTAGTTGATTGGATGCCGAGAACGTATTTTAGACGGTTCTCGATTGTTACCTGTAATTAATTGGGTTTTTGTTATTTTTTTTTTGTTTTAATTATTAGTTGATTAGTATTCACAATACTGATTTAAATATTTATTTTGAAAAACTAAATCTTTCATCAGAAAAAAATATAAAATCACAGCGAGGCAAAAGGAGCCAATTTAGGATGATAAGAAAAAACAAAAATGTACAAGTTTAAAATGACGAAATTACTTGAGATGAGAAAATTATTATTAGTTAAAGCAACCTGCGCATGATCCAACGCAGCGGAGTGCAAAGCACGCGCGGCAGCGTCAGCGGCATTAAACGCTGTGAGGCGGGCGCGCGGCGCCGCGGCCACCGCCGCTCGCCGCCATGTGCGTAACCCGCGAGCGCCGCAAACCGCGCGAAGTGTCGCGACACCAGCGTTGTGCAGCGCGGACAGTACAGATACTCGACGGTGTGCCCAACGAGAGGCTGTAACATATTATTTAATCGGCTTTAATATAAGATAAAACACAGTACGGTTGACAAGTCATTTGATTGGAGATTTAGGGTATTTTCTTACTTTTGATTATTTTAATTTTATTTGCCTACTTTGACCATGACATTCAAAAGTCAACAGGTTCAAGTCCCAATAAATAAAATACAATACATACAGTATATAAGAAATACTCACAACTACTGGAAAACGATAAATAATGTCTCTGTATTCCGTTGAGCGCGCTCAAAAAGCTCAGACCTGAGTCGGGTCTGAGCATAAACTGAGCTCTCATCAAGCTGCCTGTTGAGAGTGACACTGAAATAAAACGAATGAAAATTATTTCAATATATATTCCCCGAATAGGAATGGAACCCACGACCGTCACGATTACAGACACATGGTCCCCGACTGTGTCATGATAGCCCCGTAGTATGTCATTAATAATTTAAATAAAATAAAGATAAAAATTATCTTACAATTTAAATCTGGTTTCTCTTCAGATATTTGTAACAATTTAATTTGGACTATTTGTAATAATCCAGCTGAAACACTTATTTTTCCACACTTCGCGTGATACATCTAAAAAGGGAAAAAAATTGAATAATGAAAGAACATCATTCAAAACAGAGTATATTTTATATAAATACCATTTAACGTCTTAACTCTCTTTTTTAGTTTACTTTTCACGCTGTTTCCCGCTTGTATTAGGTTAGTCAGAAAGACCCGAGTAGTGTCGAGGCATTCCTTTTTCACTATCAGATCGAATTTGATATATTACGATTTTATATGAATCGGCAACTTACAGCAACTTCACATATAAAATTCAATATAACATCTAAGATGTCAACATTCTTCATTAATTCTTTACAATATTTCATCGCTTGTCTCATTATTTCATCAAATTCTCCATTTTTTGTCATAAAACTAGTTAAAACTGTTGCGTTTCTTATATAGGCTTCTCTAGAATAAGTAAAAATTATATTTTTTTAAATTAAAAAAACCCCACTTCACCCAGATCCCATGATCAGCACCTAGCTAAATATTTATTAAAGTATCGTTTTCAGTTAAAGGTAAGATAACAAATTCTGAAATAACGGTAGTCGGTTAAAAATTACATATTAATGTTTAATATATTCGGTAATGAGTCCAAATTTCAATTAGGGTTATTAATTATGGCCATACATACAATAGTTATTATTGTATGAGATTCTTTTTTTATTTGATATTTTAAGTTTTCTTACATATAAAATTACCAAAAAATTTTTTTAAATCAATAATAGTATAATTAGCTCAATTTTGTGTGAGTATATAATATTAGAACATAAAGTTAAAATAATTGATTAGAAAAAACTCCCAGCACAAAAAGTTCTAAAAAGTAAACAAGCAACTGGAAAAGTGCTGTTAATTTTTAATCAGCTAAACAAATTTTTTTTTTCAATCAAGTCTAATTTCTAACTAAAAGAAACTAAATTAATATCGGTTCGTCTATTCAACAATTAAAAAAGCTCACCCATCGTTGTATATTTCAGCAACATTACAGCATATGCGCGCCAAATGCAATGCATGCATATAACGATGCATGAAAAGAAACTGTTGTACGAAAACTTGACATATTTGTAAAGAATAACCAAGTAAAGGTGATTTTTCTGAAATTGAAAAGAAAAAAAATGTATGGATACATATAAATTACTATGTGTTTGTGTTTTTTTTAAATTAAATAATGACTTATAAAAAAAATAAAATAAAAAAAAAATAAATTGTTCCTTCCGAAAAAAGATAAAAAGCAATAAATAATTACAAATTAACTATTATAATAAATATATATATATATATTTAAGCTTTGTGTAGACAATGTTTGTTGTATCTAATCTTATGTATAAAACTAATTTAAAAAAATAAACATAACAAATTTAAGGAATATTAATATAATTATAATAGAAATAAAAAATATTGGCAGCGGTGGGATTCGAACCCACGCCTCCGAAGAGACTGGTGCCTTAAACCAGCGCCTTAGACCGCTCGGCCACGCTACCACTGAACATATTGTCCCAATATATAAAACATAATATTATTAATATTTAATTTGTTATATATTACTAAAAAATTGTCTTTACACTCCATTCTCATTAAGAGATTTCATTATTATTAATATAGTCAGGTCAGGTTAATTAATTAGAGGTCGTGGCGCAGAGGCACAAACTGTGACTGTAAAGCCGACTGGTTGTGGGTTCGATTCCCACCCGATGAGATAAAATATTTACTTAAATTTATATTTCCATTTCTTCGCTTTAGTGTTGAGGCAAAGCGCAGCGTTGAGTTCTGCCACTCAACACGCAATGCCTTCAGAATTCGACAGTAAGTGGGGAATGAAGTTCGTTAAACACTAGGTTCCCTC
>DWAO01001390.1:0-19169 GCA_018230605.1 Heliconius congener
CTAGGTTCCCTCTGCCTACTCTGCTGTGTGCGGGATATAGCGTGAAGCTGATTTATTTTGAACCCTATATTAGATGAAATAATTGTAAATATTTCTACAGTCTAAAAATACAGACGAGAAAATATTATCAGAAATATGAACTAGACTAGAACATAGGTTGAATAGCAACTATTAAAGAAACATTAGTAGTAGTAGACTTCAGTGTTTACCCTGTGAATTGACGACTTGTACAATAAAACGGAACATTCATGGTGTCGACCTGACTCACTCTTAATATTATAATTACAACTCTTATAATATATATATTTTTAGTTACATATATATTACTATATAGTTGGGCAAAAAGAACCTAGTGTCAAGACACTCCATGTGCCACTTTCCCGAATTGGAAACGTTGCGTGTTGAGTGATTAAACTCGATGGGGTTATCTTGTGAGGAGAAAACGGACAATTCAATACTCCAGATGGGGATCGAACAAATAATCATTTAAATTTTCAACTCATTGCATAAATTTTTTTGATTGATTTGTGAATGATTTACTATAAAGTTAAAACTATAAAGTTCATATAACCTTTATCTATTTTTAATTTTTAATTTTGAATTCAAACAGTAGTCCAATCCTTATCCGACAAGAAACTCCTGGAATTGACTGTTTTAGAAGTAATTATAGCTTTAAACTCATTGTAAATAACATTCAAAAAAATCTCATATAATAAATTTAGGCTTATTGCTATATTTAAGACATTTAAGTGTTTAAGTATAATGAAACCGTGTCATCGGTATCTAAACATTTTTTTTATTTATTAGGAAAACGTATAAACATTTTAACGTAGCGGGACTCGAACCCGCGCCTCTTGGAAACCAACCAGGTGCATTATCATAACAAATTCTGTTTAATTTTACATATTTTGTTTAATTTTTTAATAAAATTCTGTTTAATTTTTTAATACTTCTTTAATTTTTATCATTGTATAAAATATTGCTAGGCAGGGCCTCGATTGTCTCTTAATTTAATTTAAATTAATTGGAACGGATTCCAAACATGTCGAATTATATTGTTCAAGAGGAACGGTGGTATCATAGCCATAGTATTGAATTTAATATTATTATGTCTTCTCTCTGGTGTCAAAGGAGTGAGTTGAGTTTCGTCACTCAACACGCAATGCCTTCAGAATTTAGCGGAAAGTGAAGAGCGGAGTGTCTAACACTAGGCTCTCTCTGCCTACATGCGTGATACAGCGTGAATCTGTTTTAATATAATATAATTCAAACACATATATATATATAAGCCAACAAACATTATCAATTACACTAAAATAAACAATATTACCAAAACAGCAGCAAATAATAAAAATATAATTTAATTTCAGCCAAAACAAACTGAAATTTTTACCTTAAATTTGACGATTAAGTGGCTAATATAAAAATGTACGTGTATTTTACGAGGCAATCATCTAAAGTAGCTGAATAGGCACCCGGCCGGAGTGTTGGAGGGCGCGGGGAGGGCCATTCATAAACTAAGCCAGATCGATACGAGCGTCTCCGATTCACTTTCGGCCCCAATCCACTCTTTACACACACCTAAATACATTACTCGTTTGACACTAACTTTATAGGAGAAACACAAACTAACACGTCAATGTATATAGTAGGAATAATGTTTTCGGCCGTTTCTAGTAAATGTTTGCTGGGATTTCTCCCTCTGACATCAGCTCAGACAAAGTAAAGGTAATGTAAGAAAAATTCAAATATTTGAATTAGGTGAGTCCTTTCATGAGCATGTAATTTAGGTCGTAAGTATAATAGAGGGTATTACGCTATGTTGTAGGGATATTGAATAGGAGAAAATTGGTTTTGATATTAGAAATGCTTTTTTACTTGATATTAAAATTACTATTTAAAATGACATATTGATAAGGTAAGGTAGGGTAATAATATATAAAATTTATTATCCTTAGAAAAAGCCATTAAAACGGCTCAAGGGCTTAAGGGGCGACTGTAAACTCAACAGGTTGTGGGTTCGATTCTGACTCGAGAAATTGGTATAATATTTATTATGATAATGTCCTAAATGTGAAGGTTTGTAAAGATGAATGTTCGCTCCACTTTCAAAATTTTTTTTAATTATTTGGCTATAATACCTATAATAATAATAACTTAAAATGGGAGGAGCCGTGGTTAGATCGCTGGCCCTTATAAAAAATCAGACGCTTCTCTGAACAACGGCTACGTACAAAAAGCGTCATCAAATTTCAGCGGAAAGTGGAGAGCGGAGTATCTTAACACTAGTCTCCTTCTGCCCCGGCCTGTGGTGAGGACGGCCTTTAGCTGCCATCATCCATTAATTCCACATAACCCGCTCGAGTCCCCATTCGGGTGGTGTACTCATTAGCGAATCTGGAAATATTTTCTTACTTTAGCTTTGAATTGACTGTACTTTTCGGGGCAAATTTTTTGTAAGTAAAATTTCTGGAGTGGGCACCAGACTATTCTGGGGTGGGCACGGCCTACCCCGCTCCTCCTTTTCCTACGCCTATGGGCGTACCCGTAAAGTTGTACGTTCCGCACTATAAAAACGAGATACAGCGTGAAGTTAAAACAAAAAAAAAATACGATGTTTCGCTAAATACCTAGAGATAATACTCATCGGTGTTGTGTAAACAAAAGTTTGCAACTGGATTTGAACTCACTCCTGTGTTGCAGAGATAACATAACTTTGTGTAAAGTAAATATCGTGCGGTGTTAAAGTCAACAAATGTATAAAAGCCATTTAGAGTTGTGGAGTGTTAAATTGTTTAATTTAATATTATATCGCTTTATTAACCTATTAAAATGTGTTCTTTTAAACCAACGTGTATGTATGTTTGTCCACAAATTTGTCAAAAACTTATTTAAAGGTATTTAGAGATCCTTTTTGATTTCAATCAGGTCTTATCTTTAAACAATAATAAAATAAAAAATAATAAGAAAATAACATAATAGGTGCCGGGATTCCCTCCTTTGGATTTGTACAGACATTATTAAATGTCATACTTCACAGTACTATGCTTTTCATTGACCTGGGTACGGCCACCAACTAAAGTATAATATGATGGAACTGAACGTCTTCAAGAAATGAAATACCAATGTTGTAAATAAAGACCCTGGTTAGAATTTAAATCCACGGATAAAGAACCCACTAACTACGTCGCCGTGTCGTGTGGTTTAGTCAATTATATATAAATTGTCGCATTATTTTTCTATAATTTTTTCATAAGTCGTTGGGCGTTTTCTTTTGAAATTAGTAGGTTGGTAGTAGTATCTTGACTGTTTTTTCTAAAATAATATTAAAGAGTTTGAATATATATGTGTGAAAACCCGTTTTTAGAACGAATAGAACGCGTTTTCTTTAGTAAAAAATAGTTCTTACTAAATGCCTTTGTTAAAACTAGCTAGCCACCATGCTACAGATAAGGCGATTTTTCGGGCAGGATAGGTTAGGTTATAAAATTAAAAATAACTAACTTAACCTTCTCGAACCTGCACTTAAATATCCGTGTACCTGCTGTAGCGTCAGTATATAACTACCAAAAGACGCTCCGCTCCCCACTTTCCCGAATTTTGGGGCAACGCGTGCTGAGTGGCGGAACTCAGTTCAGCGACTTACCACGACACCAAAGTAAAGAAACGAAAATTAAAAATATTTCATTTCCTCTAGCAGGAATCGAACCCCACAACTCGTCGTGTTTAGAGCTACACGCTTGTGCCCTTGCGCCAGGACTGCCCTCAATATAATATTTATAATTACAATTTTTACCAATTCTAGCCATACTAATGACAATTTATTTGAAAATATTACAAAAATAATCCTATAATTACGAATATACTGTGTTCTTAAGAAGGAACCCAATGTACAATTTCAAGTTCGCCCTCGAGACTCATTGTTTGTGCATTCGAGCTTACTTCATAACTTTTTAACGATTATTAATTTGTTTTTCCATTTTCTACAGCAAAGTTTCTGAAGAACCTAACTACAGGTGTTAAATAAAAATCCACATAGATATTTTTTGGGTTCCGTACTTTTTACGGAAAAAAGGAACCTTATAAGATCACTGTCTTGTCTGTTTGTATATCTAGCTGTCTCTCAAGGCCCTTTGTCTTAGGAACGCTTTGAGATATCGAGTTTCTGTATTTACTTAGAATAAATATATGGTCGTTTATATTACAAAGACGCGTATTTCGACACTATAAAGGGAATTAAAATTCATAAGATACTTCCGGATGACCTAGAATTATGAAATTTGGCAGCTAGCATCTACAGATAGTACTAGTTCAGGAAAAAATCTGAAACAATTTTTTGATTTGTGGTTAAAATCCTAAAAAATAATAGCCTCAAGTCTCAAATACCAAAAAACTCGGATTTCGAGACTATACAGGGGATCAAAATTAATAGGGTTCTTCTGGCTAACCCAAAATTATGTAATTTAGGATAGAATCTGAAAACTATACATTTGTAGGTAACTCCTAAAACATAATAGCCTTGAAAGGAGGCAAAATTTGGTATTAAAGCCGGTAGTTTTAGTAAGGTATCAGATGAAAGAGCTTTTAAGCAAGATGCTGCCTTTTTATAATTTTTTGAAAAAAAAATTATTAAATAAACTTAAATTGCCAAACGCGAGTCGGACTCGTCCAACGAAAGTTCCGTACTAATTTCAGAGTTGCTAAGCTATATAAGTAATATAAGCTTGTAATGGTTTTTCTTATGAAATATTTATACATTTTCTCTTTAGTGATTTTTCCATTTATTTGTATTGTGACAGACCCTATAGGGTGTTTCTAGTGGCCCTACGGAAAGAAATTTGGAAAAAAGTGAGATTTCTCACCACTAGAAGCACCCTATAGGGTCTGATTACGCAGCAAATTTAAAACAAAATGCAGCAAAAACGATGCTTAAACGACACAATGGTACATCATTTTACGACGAATAACTTTTCTTTTCTCGTCTTTTTTAATTCTAAGTTATGAGTTATTGAAGAAGATATGAAAAAAATACTACAATGGCTTCCTTCTGAAGAACTCTATTCAGGTATTGAGCTTTTATAAGCGAAAAAGTACCTGCCTTTTGTCAATGATCTCATACCCAAGTATGCAGTGTGAACTTTCTAAAGCTATGAAAATGCTTATTCTTAGAGGAGCCTACAAAGAGATTTGCCTGTTGATTTTTTTTATTTTGTTAGATCATGGTATCAGTCTAAGGAACATGACAGATGTGTGGAGAGCTATAGTGGCTTTTTAGGAACTCGTTCCCGATTGGAAATATATTCCATATCCGTTGTATCTAGAATCTGTTTCCTTTTTAGTCGGTTTATTGCCATAGGTAAGGTGAGTTGTTCGGCTAATTTATTTAGGGGATTTTCAAGCCTTTTATAGTTGTCTGTATTTCCTGCTTCACTGTAGGTATTTGGAGATAGTTACGCATTTCCTTAATTTGTATGAACCGTGGACTGTTCCCGACTTGTTTTAAGATATAATTTTGAGTTTTTTGAATTATGTTAATATTGGAGACACGTGCAGATCCCCAAAGTTATCAATATTTATTCTCTTACATAGTAAAATCTTAATTGTTATACAAATGTGAGGTCAGGCTTGATTAGGATGTATTAGCATGTTTCTAATTAACACTGTTTACTGTATTTCATTTGTAGTGGGTTCGAATCACACACGGAGGAATGTTTGTATTTAAATTATACGTTGCCACGGTCTGATTAGACGAGATTCGACGTTAGAAGCTGATGAAACACTGAAATGTCTAAATACCAAAGCTTTTGCTAAATTTATTCTATTTAGATAGTAAAATTGACGCCGTCGTGGTACAGTGGCACAAGGGTGTAACTGTATCACGACGATTGTGGGTTCGATACATACTCGTAAAAGTGAATTATTTATTAATATTTTAAATTCTTCGCTCTAGTACTAAAGCAAAAACCCGATGTTGAGTTCCGCCACTCAACACGAAAAATTCGGTGTAAAGTGGTGAACGAAGTATCTTGACGTTAGGTTATCTCTGCCTATGCGAGATAGCTTCTCTCCTTTTTATCACACTCGCTTTACGCTGTATCGTGCACATAACGGAGTAAACAGAGGGAACCCGGGAACCTAGTGTTAAAAAACTCCGTTCCCTTTAAGACACTTCCGTTTCCCACATACGGCCGGATTCTGGAGACAGCGTCCTAAGTGACGGAACTCAACGCCGCAGCGAAATATAGCGTTGTGCTAATAATATATAAGGATTAAGGAACAATGTTCTACCTAAAATTGATAATCTAACTGGAAAAAGATTTTACGTAGCTTAGCTCAGTTCTTTTAGCTCAATACTATTCTTTGTACTACAGCCATTGTACAGACTCCCTATAGACGGAGTTCTATTGTGTCTTACATACATATGTAGGCAGTCGTGGCCCATAGACACAAGCGAGTACGTATATACGCTACAGATTGTGGGTTCGATTCCCAGTCGAGCAAATGAACTATTTTTTTTTTTATTTCTTCATTCTGGTAACGTGGCAAAGCGCGGTGTTCAATTCTGCCACTCAACTTCAGCAGAAAATGTGGAACTAAAGTGACTTAATAGGAGTTAAACGGAGTATCTTAACACTAGGTTAACAGTTTCCCTCTGCCTATCCGGCTATGTGCGGAATAGTGAAGCTAAAAAAAATTAATTGTTGTACTTGTTACATTTTGGTGTTAGTCTTCGTATTCCTACATTATTAATTCTATCTATATCTTGTAATCAATTGTAATCTTTAGTGTAATATACCTTTGGGGCTTCAAGGGCATCTTTATTTATACAATGTAAAGAGATCAACGAGGCTAACGCGTCAGGTTGTGGGTTCGATTCTCTCTCAAGAAAATTATATATATATTATTTTCATTTTTTCGCCCTAATACAGAGGGAAAGGGCGGCTCCAGCGTGAAGCTGAAAAAAAAATGTAAAGAAATAAGTGAAACCAACAATAAATAATCATAATTTCGACTAAAACCTGACAGTAAGCTGATAGATAATATAGTGGAGTTTTCCAACTTAACAACTAACAACGTCGTTTGTGGTTGAAAGAACAACGCTTATACCAACGAATGGATTTGCTGGAATTTCGCAAAGCTTTTATGTCGATATAGCAAAATTAGAAATACTGTTTGAGATTTTATTGATCTTCAATAATAGGTAGACGGCGCTATTTTCATACATAATATGAATAGGTATCTAGTAGATACCTACTACCTGGAAGTACTAACTACTATTTAAATGCAACGTGAAGATTCCGTTTTTCTCTTGTGTTTCGTATGATCGTATGAAAACATTACGTACGATCATATGTATCGTATGAAAACATAAGAACATTATATATTATATTTTTTTTAAAATATGGAAAAACGGAAAAGTGCCTATTATATATGTTACCTTCATATAACATATTTGTGTATATTATTATTAGATATTGGGTGTTTATTTATGATTTTTTGAGCAAAATCGTATTTTTGTAGAAAATTTAAAATACAACCCAGTTTCCTAAAAAATAAAATAATAAAATATTTACATATAATACATATTTACATATAATAATACAATTTACCGCATGAATACCCTTAATAGCTAGTGAAAAATCGTTACTTTTATATCTAAAAAAGATATCTTGATTCTTCACAAAATCCATTTTGAACGAGCCTTTGAAAGCAGGAAGGAGAATAATAAAGCGTCCATCTGGCTTTATCAATGAAAAACCCTGACGGATCAGCCTCATAAAAGTGGATTCGCCAGTGTGAGCGGAAAAATCTGATATTGGCCTCACTTATAGCGAATAACCGATGTCATATTATTATTATATTTTTATTGTGGATCAAGAATACATTAAATTGATTGATTGAGATTGTTTGTCTGGGCTAGTCTTCGGAATAGGTGAATCGAGTTTTGTGGGACTTGGAAAGATACATGGGGTTGTGGAGCAACATATAGGCTACTTTTTATGCCAAAAATCCCGCGGGATTGCATCGTGTTTGTCATGTCACCTTTCTAATACGATATTTTGCAAGCAAACTAAATAAAATATAACAATATAGATAACTACACTAAAATAATCAATATTTTTTTTATAAATAGGCTTCCCGAGGCTGGCAATGATGATAATGACGTTGATGATATTGACTTTCATATTTATATTTTAAGAAGTCTATATCGTTTTGTCAGTATTTTTAAATGACATTCAATGACTGTTTACAAAATATAAAAATACTTACAAGTAAATGGTTTTGTCGATCCCTGTATGAAATGAAAGTAGTTTAATATTGATATCCGAAATATTGTCATACACTTGCATATATACAAATAAATAAAAAAATAAAAGATATTATTAAAGTGACTAGCAAAAAATAAAAAAATGAAATTATAAGGACCTGTGGTAAACTTTATAATAATAAATAGTTAGTTACTTTTATACTGTAATATGTAATACCCAAGATATAATATTTATCCTAACCGCCCGAAGTGAAGAGGACGCTTTAGTCAATAGAAATTACCATAAAACCAATATCGCGCCAGCTGCCCCGCTCACACCTGTGCTGTAGCCTAGATACCTATATCATTTGTGATGAATATAATTTTATATATACTATAAGTTTCTTTTTACTTCTCTTAACATAATGAACCATAATAAACGTTTTATTTCGTATTAGAAAATTACTCAATTTTGCAAATTTAATACAACAAAAGTGTGAAAAGGTTTATCACGAAAAGTTCCCTTTATGACTGCTTTAAGATTAAAATCTCGGAATAATATTAGTTTATAATCTAATTTAATTATTCCGACTCAATTACTGTATTATTCAGTATTTCGGTATCAAAGTTTAGTTAATTTAAATAAAAAAAGGAAAATCAGATTAAGTTAAGCGTCTCGGATACGAACCGAGGTTTCCGTACCAATTTCAGAGTAGTATAAGTTTTTTTTTTTTTAAATTTTAACTAAGCACTACAGACACGTGGTTCATACTTTTTTGTTACTTTTTCATTATTATCAGCTAATCAACAGTTTTATATTTATCTGCTCCATAAATAAG
This sequence comes from Heliconius congener, assembly GCA_018230605.1. Lineage (NCBI taxonomy): Eukaryota > Metazoa > Arthropoda > Insecta > Lepidoptera > Nymphalidae > Heliconius > Heliconius congener. Next base: position 9,088 of record DWAO01001390.1, read on the forward strand.
GCTTATAACTAGAGATAATTACTATTAAAATAAATTAATTACATATTTAATTCCTAAGAAAGTCCAGATATTTTTAGATTCCCTTTTTTTTTTTGTAAACATTTCACTTATTAGTAGTATAGGTTCAGAGAAGTATAGTATAGGATTTCAGGGAAGTACAACTTATAAAAATTGACAAATTTAAGTTTAACATAAGTTTTGTAAGCGGGTCTAAGCTCTCATTTTGTATGAAATGAGCAGCAAATGTAGGTTTGTAATTACTTTTAAATATATACCTACAATTTTTCACTTTTTCCTTTTTTTATATTGTAACTTCAAGAATAATGAAAGAAGCTTCATGAAAAATTTCATAACTGATGGTCCTCGAGAAGCATCCTATACGTTTTGATATGACAAAAGGCAGCAAAATCGATGTATAAACGTTCATATCTTTTGATTGCGTTAACTTAGAAGCTTGTTTTTTTCTATGTATTATATTAAGGCACTATATACTTATAATTATTTTAAGCTATATACATCCACGATCTTGAGTTAAATGAACTAGACAGACAGACAACAAAATGATCCTATAACCGTTCTGTTTTTACTTTTTGAAATGCGGAACCTAAAAAAAAAATCCAGGAAAGTAACCATATCCGCTACTGATATGGTGGTAGTATTCAAAGAATATTTTGTACACAATATTATCATATAGTCCGCTCCCGCATGCTTATTTCTTGTAAATAAAGGCTTGACATCAGTGGAAACGACGCCAAATGTGACGAACGCCCTTGACCCTTCAGCCTACGACCTTGCAGTTACAGCAGTCGTAACGATGATGTATCACTTTGCTATGAATATGTGATATTTATGCAGCTGTAGAAGCTATAGCCCTATTTCGTTTTTAGACGTGATAGGTGCAGGTTCATATGTAATACATTTATGTTTTTATAATTAACGATCTACACAATTAAGTTCATTTTGTCGCTCTGGTAAAATGACTAAGAGCGGCGTTGGGTTTCGTCATTTAACATATAATGCCTCTTTATGTATTATCACAAAAAACGCCGAGTCGCCGAGAGGTTGAGGCCGGTCGTGCTGCAGGAGCACAAAGTGTGACTGTAAACCCGACTGGTGGTAGTTTTGATCTCCACTCGAGGAAATGAAATAAATATTTAAATTTATGAAAAGCAAAGCGCGGCGTTGAGTTCCACCACTCAGCACGCAATGCCTCCAGAATTTGGCGGAAAGTAGGGAACGGAGTATACTACCAATACTTCCCTCTGCTTACTCTGCCGAGTGCGGGATACAGTGTGAATCTGATTTATTTATTTATTTACAGAAAAATAACACAAACTTCATTAATAGTAAACTAAAGATAGAAATCTTAATTAAATTGCACTTCAGTTGAACATACGAAAAATCATATACTCAACTGAAGCGCGATAGGTAGATGCTAGCCGAGCGTTTTTTGTTTTTATTACAATAAAATATTTTGTTTTTTTTTAAAAAAAAGGCATGCAACGGAGGAGGAACGGATGAAATAGTGATTCAACACCGAGTTCTTTCTGCACATCCTCAAGATTAGTGCGTTTGGATAAATAAAAGTTACGATAGATAAACATTATTTATTTATAAATCTATCGTAAAATGCAAGCGAACGGCAAAAACAGGAAAATTATAAGTAAGAGAGTCACAAATCGTTGGTTTTATCTACTAATTTATGTGTTTAGATAGTTAACAGAGTCCCGATTTGTTATCTTGTTGTATAAGTCTTGTTTTTCCTTTATCCGTTGTTTCTAGGATTTATTAAGTAACAATTATTTATATTAGATTCTCGAAGGAATTATTTTGAAATAAGTCTCATTTGAGTTAGAAAAAAATGTTTTACACGATATCAATTAAAATGGAGTACCTCACCTCATATTGAATCTGCAACTTAGTTATGATCTTAACATCTCTGTATGGAGATTTTTACAAATTTCCGTACATTAAAAAAATCTGCTTCACACTGCATCCCGCATGTAGGCAGAGGTAGGCTAGTGTTAAGACACTCCGCTACCCACTTTTCGCTGATTTCTGGAGGTGTTGCGTGTTAAGTGGCGGAACTCAACACCGCTTATATTTTTTTTTTACATCTATTTATATATTCTATGGAGAGAAATATATGTATTTGTTCTGGGACTGCAATTCAGTTTCATTTTTTGCTGTCACTGTGGTTCTATTCAATTTAAAACTAAAAGTTATAGTTTGGAAACTGACATATTTCTTGTTTGCTATTATGATGTGGGTGTTAGAACAATATGCTTTATAACGGAATATGTTTTCATTATTTTATTTTAAACTAACAGTCGCTCGCAACTTGGCTTGTGTCGGATTTTATATGTAAAATACCGTTTTTTTCTCGTTTTGTAAGAATTTCGGAGGCCAGTCATCAATTTTAAATATTTATATTAATTTTAATTTTACATGCTTATGCAAAGAACATATTCTTTGGAAATTGTTAATAAAATTAAATTATTTACTATTATTTTGAAAATAAAATGTTGTCATTAAAAAATATAAATAAGTTATAATAAGACTTTAATCCCGGACTAAGGCAAGGTACAAAGTGTAAAAAAGTAAGAGTTCGTCGCGTAATTATTGTGCTTGCCCCCATCTAATTTGTCGTGATGGGCTGTGAGTTTTTATTTTTTTCATGTAAAACATTCTTAGATTTTTCTTTACGATGCCTGCAGCTGGACAAAGGCGTGTGTTCTAAGTTATTCTATTAAAATATGTAATAACTCAAATTTCTGAGGCCGTCGTGGTGCAGGCAAATCGGGGAAATTAATTATTTAATATTCTCATTTCCTCGCTCCGGTATCAAGACAATGCGCATTATCTCGAAAATTTAGTGGAAAGCGGGTAAAGAAGTTTCGTAACATTACGTTCTCTTTGCTTACCCTGTTACGAGCGGGATACAACGTGAAACTAAAAAACAGAAAAAAAAATTATAATAAAAAATAATAACAGTAGGTAGTTTAGATCTTATTAAAGAAATCACAGTACACACCAGCGTACGTAAATAACGATCGCATAATACAAGAACTGTACTGGTGGTTGTACTGTGCGCTTCATTATAAATGTAGATTACAGCGTCATTTCTATTCATTTTTTTTTCTCGTTATGTTACAGTAAGTTCTCATTCGTGTATTCTCGAAAATATCTAAGGTCCATTTTGAAAAGTAAAAATTGAGTTTAAAGGGAAAATATATTTTCTTACTTTTTTACAGATTGTGGAAACGGATTTTTACAATTTCCAAGCAGTTTCAGTAGTTTCTAAGGGCTATTTAAGTTTTATGATATTTTAAACAAAAAAAACACTATTTTGGTAACATATATGTATTTTTGAATCAAAAAACCTGTTTACATAAAAGACAAAGTAAAAACAAAAATAAAACAAGCTCAGCGGTTTTGTCAAGATATATTTTTTTTACGAACGAATGACGCTTTTAGGCTTGTTGTCATATTCATCAACAATTTACTTGCAATAATTATTTTTTCATAGATATGTTTATAGATTTCATAGAATTTCACAGATAAAAAATATAAAAATTTAAAAAAACATAAATTGATGACTGTAAATCCGATGTATCTGTGGTAAATTTGAAATGTTGGTCCACCTGTTTGGTCCCTGAATCGTTACATAGAAACAAACATACGTATATATGCATAGAGACTGATAAACACATTACCGTCCTTCGCGCATCTGGATAAAGAGTAAAAGAAAGTATTCAAAGAAATAAACACATTTCAAAAGAAACCTTCCATATTTACTTTCAAAAGAAACCAATTCATCTTGCTAGTGTACAATGAATATTTTCTAGAAAGAAAACGTAACATTTATCACAGTGTCTTTTGCTTTTTAGCTTTAAATAATTTTCTTATAGTATAATTAAGGAAGCTATTACGTAGATTATGTATAAATCGCTATATTCAACTCTTTTTATCTATTTGAAATATTGCGTTTTCTGAAGCGAGATTCCATTCAGCATTTTGCTACATTAACATATACATATAGATAGATATAAACGCTTTAGTGCCGCGTGCCGTATAGCATTTGACGTGTGTTCGATTCCAATTGGAGGAATAAGTTAGTTTTGTTTTGTCACTCTGGCAATTATAGTATGACTAGTATTTGCTTAGTTTTTAGGAAATACGTGACAGATTAATATAAAAAAAATGATTTATAATATAAATTTCAAAAATACATACCAACAATGAAGCAAATCAAAAATGTATTAAATTTTTCCTATTATTAATATTATATAACTTATATCCAAGCCGGTCAAGTGCGAGTCGGAATCTCCCACCGAGCGTTCCGTTTCAATTTTAGGATTGTAAAACAACCATTTCTAGAAATTTAAAATTGCGCTTGCGCTTTGTATGCACTCATTTTATATGAAATTAACTACAACCATAAGTTTCTAATGTTTATTTTCTGAATTATGAAATAAGTTTTCAGGTGTTGATTTTGTTCCCTATAGGTTTTTATTATGTAGTTCATACAATATGCAGCACAAACTTTGCTATACATGCTTCTTTCCATAATTTTTTTGATTGCGTTAATATACAAGCCTCTTTGTTTGTGTTCAACGAGCTGGTGTGAGGATCTGAATCATGGAACTCACTCACTTCACAGGTTGCTTGTAAAACATTCGAGTTTTGGCTCATATAATTCATAGCTCCAATATTGTGTTACTTAGTGTAGAAAAGCGTGTTTTTTTTAGTGTTTTTTTAACTTTATTTTTTATTTAAATATAATATATATATAAAAAAGAATAAAATTGCCCCCGGGTTGGAAGAGACAAGAGTAACCCTCGTTTCACTGACTGACAGCGTGACACTCGGGAAACGCTACAATTACACAAACTGCATTGCATTGTTCTCGAGATATTGCGAGTCGGTCGGTATTGTTGCTGTAATGGTTTGAGTCGACGTTATCGCCTTTTTAAATGAAGCGAACATTTTTTTGTTATTATAATTTTTCTGAAATTATTATTTTGTGATTTGTTAGTTAATGTGTTTTATTGATTCGATTAGGACGTGCTGGAATGTATAAGTGATGTTGTCAATTTGATTATCTAGTCGAGCTTTATAAACGGAAATGAAAAAAAATGATATTTCATTCCTCCAAGTGAGAATCAAACCACAAATGTCTCGTTTACAGCCACGCCTTTGTGCCCCTGCGCCACTACGCTGTCTTTCCATATTTTTATTTTCCCTCGGTGGTAGAACAAAGCGCGCTGCAGAGTTCCGCCAATCCACTCGTAACGGCTTCAGAATTTAGCGGAATGTGAAATGGAAGTGGAGAGCGGAGTGTCTTAACACTAAGCTCCCTCTGCCTACACTGTTGCACGCGGAAAATAATCATGTAACGATACGTAGGCAAGACATTGTAATTTGTTGTCAACATTGTCGCCCATGAGGCGTTGAGTACTCCCACATGACGTAAAATGGGGAGTGGAGTGTCTTATCACTAGGCTCCCTCTGCCTACTTTGCTACATGTCCTTATCAATATCGCGTGAATCAATCAATCACAAATATGTCGTAATATACATATTTTCAAATTCAATGTAGATATCTCTTACGTGTGCTTATAATCATGTTGAATGACCGAATTCTTCATTGATTTTATGTACATATACGAATGCTACTCCTAGTTGGTATTGATATTGACAATGTCATAATGTCACTAAAAAGTATTGCAATGGAGGTTTCTAATTAACAAACACTATGTATTGACAAATAATTAAAATAAAATGCCATCGTTCCGTTTTAAGCTTGAAATATTTTTTGTTAATGATAAAGTTGAGTATATCAAGTTCAATTCGCCCGCCAGAAAGATACGAAAGAATTTTTATATTATTACACGTATTATTCACTTTTTATTCTAGGTTGGCACTAGTGTCTAGTGTCAAGACACTACTTTCTGAACTTTCTACTCAAATTCGATATTTAGTGTTGAGTGACTATTTATTTCGAAATCACTAGGATTCAAGCTGAAATGAATGACAAATATTTAGGTGTGTGGTTCCTGCACAGTACAGAAGAAATCAAGCTTCTAAGTCAACGTTATAAAAAGATACTAGCATTTATGCACCGATTATAATGCATTTTGCTTAAAATTCGCTGCGGAATCAAAACCAAAAAGAAGGGGTACTTCCTGTGGACCTACAGTTTGAACTTTGACACGAAATGCGAACTTACAAAACAAATAAAGGAAAAATTCCGAAAAGTGAAAGTTTATATGTATTTCATAAAAATAATTGCAAACATAATTACATACATGTAGTTCATTTCATACATAATAACTGCATATGTCCGCAAACTTAAGTTGGTAACCTTTTATAAGTTGTACTTCCCGTTGACCTACAATCCACAAAAAGGTACGGAAGCCGCGGTAGGCAAGTCAAGTTAAATACTAGTGTAATCGGTTTTTTAATTTGAAATATTTAAAAATAGCGAAAGCCAATAATATTTTGTAAGATGGTTGGTTCAACATACAACATATTCTGTTTGAATCGAACTCTTTTTGATTGTTTCCTTAACCGTAATTAATTAGATTATTCAATTTACCAATCTCCCTATTTTTCCTAATTTATACAAGCTATTTACGAAATCAAAGCAAGCGTTAAGGCAGCTAAGGACTAGCCACTAAATGACGATTCAGCTCACGTACAGCGGGGAAACCGCCATTTCGACATATATTCGTATTCATGTATAATAAATTTTGAATGGTGTTCGCAACCCTTGTTTTTTATCTTTCATTAGCAATAAACACAAAAATAAATAACTGTGGAGTAAGGTCCATACAGTCTTATAAACTATTGTGACGTTGTTATTGGATTTCCTTTTCTTTTAGCTTCACGCCGTATCGCGCAAATAACAAGGTAGGCAAAGGAAATCTAGGAACCAAATGTTAAAATACTCCGTTCTCATTAAGACTTCTGTTTCCTTCTTTCCACCGAATTCTGAAGGCTTTTGAGTGTTGAGTGGTTGAACTCAACGCCGCGACTCGTTTCGTCATCAGCACGAGGAAAAATGAAAATATTAAAAATATCAATCATTTCCTCGTGTGGGAATCACGCTCACAATCTGTCGCGCTTACGGCCGTCTGCTTGTGGATCTTCACCACGACTGATCTAGCTAGCCTTCTTGGATAATTCATTAATTCATTTTACTGAGTGGAAACAGAAACCACAATCATTTCGCTTACAATCAAATATTGTCCCACTGCGCGTCAATGTGAAAATATATAAATCAAGAAATATAATTTGAGGCCAGACATTGCACAGGGGTACAAGTGAGGGACTGTAAACGCGAGAAGTTGCAAGTTCGATTCCCACTCGAGTAAATTAAATATTTAACATTTATTTTCTTCGCTTTATTATTGCCGAGGTAAAGCGCGACGTTTAGTTCCGCCTTGCAAAACCCAATGCCTCTAGAATTCAGCGGAAAGTGGGGAACGGAATGTCTTAACATTAGGCTCCCCCTGCCTACCCTGCTACCAGCTGAAACTGAAAAAAAAATGATAGAGTCCACGAATGAATATTTGAATAATTTTAATTAACATTGTTAAAAACAATAGTCCTATTAATAGTACATTTCGAATTGTCTAAGAATGTTTCTATTTTTGAGCAAAATAATAACACTTTTATAGAAATACAAAATAATACTTGTTTGTTCAATCGTAGATTTTTATATGTAGAGACAAAGAAAACTGTTTAGTACTGCACTTTGTTGTTTTTACTTATTTTCTATGAAAACGTATATATTTTGTGGCTATATTTTAAAAGTGTGGATGCAGACATCTAAATAAGACTTAAAGTTTAGATAATAAAATGGCGTCGCACAGCAGTTTACTGTTAAACTTTATGAAATGTATAGTATAGTATACTTAGTAGATGAAGATAAATGAGAGCTAGCTCTTTGTTTTTTGCAATGAGGACAGTTTTGGTTTTAGAATGACTTTTTGGTTCTATAATGATAGTTGTGGGTTCGATGCTTACTCGGGAATGATTTAATCGAAGAGAGTTTCATTTACACCGCTGAATCAAATCATGGTTCGAATGTTTGTGCCCATAAACTTTTTTATGGGTGAATTAGTGCTTTGAGATTCATGTATTTATATCAAACTAATGCTTGCCCTAGTAACCAGGCAAATCGCGATGTTGAGTTTAACCTCTCAACACCCGACGCCTCAAGAATTCGGTGAGAAGTGAGGAACGGAAGTGACTGAATAGGAAACGGAATGTCTTAGCAATAGGTTTCCAGGTCGTCTCTGCCTATCCTTTTACGTGTAGGATACACCATGAAGCTGTCTTTCTTTAAAATTTATAAGTTATTGTTAATTTCTGCTATAAAGTACAATGCACAATGCCATATAAATATTTCAATTTGATTCTCTTTGTTGCAGAACATGGAGGTACCCAGATCAAAGGCGGTTATATGCTACGATACAAACGTAAGTTAACAATGCATATTTTTAAAATTTTCTGCTTCATTTCAACTACCATGTGAGAAAAGATTGATGAAATATATTATAACTAAAACCAATTTAGTTAGAAAACACGATTTGTTGAGATTTTTTTTGATTGAAATGATTTAAATTTTATAAAAAATATAAACAAATAAAAATCTATCTAAAATTAGAAATTTAATTTATCAAATTTGTTAACGTTAAATTATACTGCTAGATTCTACGACAGCCATTTCAAAAGTTAATTATTATATATAGATTTTAGTATCGTCTACATATGATAAAGCTTGTAAAGTGATTCTTGATATCGTTAACGTTTATAGCAAGCAATAAAAATGTAAGACTTTATCCTTGTGAAATACCTGGGTTAAACAGCTAGTCAAAATATCCACCATCTTATTTTTGAGCTTACTGATGCGGTATTCAGTGCCGCACTATGCCTCCGTTAACAGAGCAAGCAAATGAAAATATTTTGTTTCTCCGAATGGGAATCAAATTTATTACCATCAAGTTTACAGTAACATCCATCCTTGCCAACGAGAGGCCTCAAACACCTTTTTATTTCACTAACACTGTTTCATTTTTTGTTAGACAGAAAGTTTTACGCTTTACCCGCAATTTAGGTAATCATCCTCCTTGGGTACTGAGTGGAGGAAATCAAAAAGTCCCTTAATTGGGAATTGAACCATCGCATTTACAGATGGCACGACCACTTCATTTTTTTTGGGATCTGGACTCAAAAGGTAAAACGAAATTATTACCTTCTATCAGTCCCTCTGTCACCAGACTGTAAACAACAACTTATAAAATATTACAAATTTATGTTTGCGTATACACTTACTTTCTATGAATATATTGTATTTCATAACTAAAGTAGGCCTATGAAAAATACCCTATGGGATTTGATTATGTTGCGAATAAAGTTGACAAAGTTAAGTACAAATATATATATTTTTCTATAAAATACCTGTAAATTTTAACTTTTCGATTTTTTCTGAACTACTTTAGATTAGGGTAGGTTTTGATTACGCGATGAATTTATAAAAGACAGCAAAAATAATGCATAAATACAAAATTTGATTGCGTTAATTTACAATTGTTTTGGTCTGTGCTCCAAGTATTAGGATCGTATATTTGAAATTAATATTAGATGATCTCCACGTGATCTCGGAATAAATGTTTTTGATATACGGACAGACGGACAACAAAGCGATCCTATAAAGGTTCCATTTTTTCCTTCGGATATACAGAACCCTAAAAACAAGCCATAAATTAATATACAAACAGAAGTTAATAAAAAAATTCGGGTTCAATTGTATCCAGCTTTCGGAATAATAATAAAATATTTACTAACCCTAAGAAATAAAAAAACCTATTTCTTCCCATATAAAAGTTTCGTCACTTATTAACACCAGTCACAAAAGGGTAACGTTTACGACACGGTTTGATTGTACGTCATAAAATAAGTTCCATGCGATTCAGGCCGTTCGCGATTATTTTCATATTTTCTATTATAAAAAAATAAATCAGCTTCATGCTGTATCCCGCACACACCAGGGTAGGCAGAGGGAACCTAGT